>RXON01000819.1:0-46956 GCA_009667805.1 Leptobrachium leishanense | reverse complement strand
TAAACGTAGGGGTGGAATGAGGAGCAAGCTGGTTCCAAGCCCACTTCTTGGAAAATATAGGCCCCACAGGCAAGATTCATGGGAGGAAGAGAAGCCGCATGGCCTTGGGGCTTGCAGCAAGAGCGACTTGGCCAAGGCTTGCAAGGCAGCCCGATTGGGCAGAGCTTTCATGGTTTCTGTAGTGTAGTGGTTATCATGTTCGCTCACATGCGAAAGGTCTCTAGTTCGAAACAAGGCAGAAACATTTTTTACGTAAAGGGAATCCACAAGGTAGAAAGGAGGGAGTATATTTAAAAGGAAAACAAAGTAGCAAAACAAGACATAGTCTTAGATTAGAGGGGCAAAGGTTTAAAAGTAACATCAGGAAGCATTATTTTACTGAGAGGGTGGTGGATACATGGAACAGTCTTCCAGTTGAAGTGGTAGAGGCCAAAACAGTATTGAATTTAAGCAAGCATGGGATAGGCATAAGGCTATCCTAAAACAAAAGATAAATCCAGGTAAAGTATCCATGTAATTGGGCAGACTAGATGGGCCGAAAGGTTTTTATCTATCGACATTTTTCTATGTTTCCAGCATTCGATTCGTCCTGGGCCTCTAGTCCTCTATTCAGGATTTTACCACTAGGGTAACAAGTCTTTTAGCCGTAGGGGGTCCTAGTCTGTTGATAGTGAGTAGGCTAGTTTGCAGACTTAGAGAGTAGAGTCCCTCCAGTGGCGCTTATGGTGGAGAAAGGTAAAAAGCACACTGATTGCTCGAACACTGAATTAAAGTGGTTACTCCCAAATACCACTATAAATCCGCAGAATTGTTTAATATCATACAGTGCAGTGCTCCCTTGAAACTCCACCCAAAGTGTAAAGGGAAAAACTCTGGTTTACATAAATGATCGATGGGAATTGGCAGATAATTTGTTCACAATAAACTCCAATAATCCACTCGTCACATATATCAGAAATAAGAATAAGAACAAATACACCACATAGTGTGACTCTATATAAACAGCAACTATTAAATTGTCTTTAGATAGTAATCAGCTCACGTTTCCTTGAGCATTCCAGCTCAAGTAAATTCACACCTGTGGGTATTTTAGAGCATACCCATCAGCCCTTCTTCTTCCATGGTATTATATCCTCAAATAAAATATAGAACAATAATAGTGCAGACAACCAAACTTCAACACAATTTTTGTTTTCTGGATATGAGATACACTCACCCTCTAGAGCCTATCACTTGGCTCTTCGTTTTCTCGCCTTCGGTTTAGTTCGCTGGCCCAAACCTATAATGGCCCACCAGGAATGGATGCAAGTTCAGCCGATATTAAAAAAAAATCCAAATTTATTGGGATAAAATAAAAACAATATAATAACATGTGTGTCCAAACGCGTTTCACCCTTCTCAACAAACTGGGTTCATCAGTGGAATCAATGTGCATAAACTCGGTCACCTCTGGCCTTTAAGTACTGTCCTCTTCTTATGGTGTCAATTACCCACTGTGTAGATTCACTGCATTTTCCTAGTCTCATAGTGATGATGGCATCACGTTGCACGTTGCTCAATGGCACATCCCCGTGATGTCTTCCTCCACTGGACTCAAGTCTTTCAGTTTCGCCACTACCTCGAACACAGCACCAATCCGGAAGTCCAATCAGGGAAGGTCTATTAGCGGTTTTTCACCTCAATAACCTTTATGTTCTTCTTAAACAAACGGATCCACCATGTATGGCGAACCAGAGCAATTTCACCCAACCTATCGGGACACACAAAAATAATTTGTTCTCAGTAGGTCTTCATACAAAAAAATATTGAATTGTTAAAAAAGGTTATTTCTACTTTTATTTTAGAAAATGGCACAATTCGAAACCTCGCTGTATCAATGTGTCTAAACTAAAAATAATTCTCATCTCCTCCTGATTTAGCTTCTTAATAAAATTTTCACCCCTCGCATTTTTTGTCACCTGTTTAAGTGCCATAATCATCAATCCGTCAATAGCACAATTGTGATTTTCTATAAAAATAGTTTGCAGACTTGCCATGGCCTTTCCCCCACTAGTGCAAGGTGAAGCTGTTGTGACTCTGATCAGCTGTTCCTCCTACATGAAGTAGCAGTCCTTGCCACAAAACGGCTCTGTCTGCCCCAACACCCTGTCCTCCAGTCTGTCCTCCGACATCTTGGACCAATCTTACTTGCTCCAAAACAGCCACAATACAGACCAGATGAAAGGTAGGTAGTCCAGCTCATTATCAGGGTGTGTGTGTGTGTGTGTTGTTAAAGTGCATTTGTCATGAGAAAAAAGCATTTTTGCCAATGACAGTGGCACTTTAAGAATCAGTCTGTTAATGGGGTTGTTGTGGGACACTTGGCCAGGTGTGGAGCAGTTACCATGCAAACCAGCAGGATGCCGCGCCTGGGTTGCACCACTAAAACAGCTTTGCTATTATTCTGCAGAGCCATTTCAAACTGCTGTGTATTGTGCTAATTTTGGGTATACTCATTTCACATACTTATCATACATCATATGGTACACATATCACTTTTATATATGTAGCTCCATGTATTTTTCTGGCTTCTTTAACTGCAGGACTATGTTTTCTAGAGACATGGAGACTGTTAACTGTGCCCCGGGATGCCGGGCTAACACAAGGCCCTTGCATGTGACCTACGCAGCCAATGGGAGAGCTATGGACACTTGACTTTTATGACCAAAAAAACTGTGTGGATCCCGGATCTAAAGAGAGAGCAGGAGAAGACATGCGTCTGAGGAGATAGACGCTGCGGAACCTGCTGTGTGTGTGGCCCGGCCTGGCAGCGGAAATCAAGGCAGGCCTAGCAGCGGGAGGCTGACCTGGACGTTCCGAACAAGTTAGCAGATTGATGAAGTGGAAGCAGACCGGGGCGGCGCTGTTAGCGTGTGGATCCGAGGAAGCGTTGCAGAAGTATGCTGAGACCGCCTAGTAGTTTGGCGCCATGGCAGTACCGAAGTAGGACGCCGCCGCCTCGCAGTTTGGAGCAGCAGCCGCGATCAAAGCAGCCAGGCAGTTTGTGGAACAGTGGCAGCACCCGGGACAGCAGTCTGTTAAAGCAGAGAGCTGACGGAGCCTGGAGCTCCTCCTGCAGCCTTGTGTGACTGAATACCTTTTTAACCAGTACCCTCTACCCCTGTCCCGCTGACAGGGCACTCTCTTTCCTTCTACACTATTAACGCTTCCAAGCCAGCGGGTGGATTCACTGACAACCTTCTTGGGAGTGTTTGCTGCTATCACATGTGTTATTCCATCTAAGGGTCCCAACGCTTATGTGCACCAACTATATCCGCCAGACGCTAGGCGAAGAGGAGGGTGGGATACAGGTTGTTTGGGAGGGAGTTGGGTCTGGTTAGGGAGTATTGGTGTTAGCTAGTCACTGTATTGCCTGCCTTTTATTTGTCTTGCCGCCATCTTGAATACAGACATATTGATTTACCGCAGTGTGTGTCGTAGTTGTTATTTGCTCCTGCCTGGGAGACCCTCCATCACTATGGATGCACAAACAGGTGGAGGCACTGCCGAAGTTAAGTATCCCTACTCCCGTATAGCGGAGGCTCAGGATCACCATGTTCAGCCAATTGATGTAACCGAGAATGAGGGTCTTAGGGGAGCGGGGACCCCGGGCAAACAAGCATTACATATATCATATGTTACAAATAGGGCTGGGAGAGTTAATATTTTTAGATCAAGTTTTCTCAGACACAATTTTATTTTTTTTAAAATCATGTTGTGTTTTTTTCTTTCTAGGTATGACACGGGTTCGGCAGGCTCAATGGGTAGCCAGCGGCAGTTTTCTCTGTATTCAAATATGGTGATGTGTACTTGCGCAAATGTGACCTTGTGTTACCTGCGTGCGGAGTCATTGACCTCCAGCTCCTGTGATAAGTGAATCAGAAGTTTATGTTGACACTGGAGGCCAACAACTACAGAGCTGGACTCATCCAACAACATGTAACTTACACAGATGGGGGACACTGGATAATATCCAGTGGATATATGGGGATGTGTGACACTGTTTGGATGTGTGGGTATGTGGATGTGTGGCACTGTGTGTGTGCGTGGATGTTTGACACTGGATGTAGTTGGTTGTGTGTATGTGGATGTATTTGGATGTGTGTATGTGGATGCACGTGCATGTGTAACATTGTGTGCTGTTATGTGGATGTTTGACATTGAATGGGTGACACTGTGTGGGTGTCAGGTGTGCACACGTAAATCCAAAGGTGTGCTACTGTCAGTATATTACGTAGCAAATAGGTAACCCTAAACCCAGGTGCGATACCAGTCCTTGAAGTGGCTGGGTTACGCAATAGCGAGAGGTGAACCTATAAGGCAAGGACAATCAAGCAAGGAGGACAGAAACCAGTCCTTAGAGTGGCTGGTATGGAGACAGGTAAGTATGCAGCGGTAATTAGAGAGGTCAAACACAATCCAAGGTTTAGGGAGTAAGTAGAATACAAAGTCGAGTGCCAAAAGCCGAGTCAAAGGAGATTAGAAGTACACAAGTCAATATCCAAAAGCCAGGTCATACACAGAAAATCAATCAGAGGTATAATAAACAAGCACTAGGGGTCAGGTGAGCAAGACCACGAAAGGGCAATGAGAAAAGGCAAAAAGCAAGTTTAAATCTCGCGCCCTGCAATCTGATTGGCCAACCAAATCACATGGTGCAGGGAGACCCACAGTGGAGGCGTAATGACGTTGCGCCGCCAGTAGAAGCTTAAACCTGGAGAGGCCGGTGGCACGCGCGCATAGGGCACAAGGAAGGACTGCGAGGGAGACGCTGTCCCGGGCCGCAGGGAAGGACGCCGGAGCCGTGCCAGCCGCCGAGACGTGACAGCGGGTATGTGGATATTAGACACCATGTGTGGGTATGTGTGTTTTTTTTTTTTACATATTCAAGTTTATTCCAGATAAGGCACATAACAAATATGCAGGAAAGACAATCCGGAAACATAAACATCAAGCAGCCTTTCAGAAAGCATATGACAAATAACAAAGACACATAACGAAGTTGGTGATATAAACTAAATATATAACAGTGAGGGGGGATAAGGAACAGACTGGCACCCAGCAGTACACTGTAGGGAACCCTGATCTGGATACGGTCCTTAGGATGGTCGTCTAATCTAAAGGGAAGGGAACTTCAGTGCTGGGTGACACACAGAACCAGAGACAAGGAACAAAACCAGAGACATAGTCTAAGCAGTAACCAAAGTCAGTAACCAGAAGGGGTAATCCTACAGAATCCAGAGAGGGATATCGGACAAGCCAGGGTCAAACACAGAATATCAATATTACAGAGCAAAGGGATAACACAATAGACTAGTCAGAATCAGGCCAGAGTGATACACAAGAAATCACAGAGCAGAGAATATACTAACAGAACTGCAGGGAGCAATGACTCATGCAAGAGCCCCGAGCAAATGGAGTGTCTGGATATTTATAGAGGACAGGGCAGAGCATGTGATCCATAGGCCAGACTGGCTACAGGGGAATCCAGGTGCAGAGAGCGAGGAATATGGATAGCCCAAACAAGGTATGAGCTAGCCCGGATCGCTCTCACCACCAGGGGGCAGGGCTGGAAACATGTGGGAATGTGACACTGCAGTAATCTGGCTGCATTAACAGTTCAGGTTGTTGTTAATGGCAAGGAACTCACTATGGATTTGGATACAGGTGCAGCTGTATCTGTGATTTCTTGGAGAGAGTGGAAACGCCTAAACATACGTAGGCCAATACTTCAGACACCAGTGCGACTGCAAACATATTCTTATGAGCTGTTTAAACCACTGGGATGTGCGACTGTCACCGGTACAGTGAATAGGAGAAAGAAAGATCTACCTCTATCAGGGTTATTCAGAGAGCGGTGAAAAGCAGGAGAATGACTGGAGAATGGAAAATTCTAGGTCAAAATAGCCGATTTGGAAAGTGAGATGAATGGGAGAATTTTTCTGGTTTGGCTATTTTGACCTAGAATTTTCCATTCTCCTGCTTTTCACCGCTCTCTGAATGACCCTGTATGTGTTTTGAAGAATGGAGGGCCTCCATTGTTTGGCAGGGAATGGATAAAGGCTCTTGGAATGCCTGAAATTCAGAATTATCCATGTCATGTGTTGAATGAAAAACAGACCAGACTTGACTGGATTAAGGAGACACGAGAGAAATGTGCGCCGGTGTTTTGTGGCAAGATGTGGACTGTAGAGGGACCAGTGGCGTCACTAGGGTTGGTGTCACCCGGTGCGGTAACACTCTCATATACTCACACACAAATTTTGGTGAACTGCCAGCAAGTAAGGTGCCTGTTCGACGGCAGTGAAAGTCCCCATAGAGAAGTAATGGTAAATCTGTTCAGAGACATCGAACAGCAGAGAAATGCCCTGATGTTCAGTGGTTTCATTAGACAGGTTTATTCCGGCGAACACCATCAGGGCTATTCAGAGAGAGGTGAAAAGCTTGAGAATTGCCAGGAGAATGAACAATCTAGACCAAATAGTCAATTTGGAAAGTGAGATAAATGAGAGAATTTTTCTGGTTTGACTATTTTGCCCTATCATTCTCAAGGTTTTCACCTCTCTCTGAATAACCCTGCATAGGATTCAATGTTAAAAATATTCCCGTTTTTACCCAATATCTAATAAAATGTTTATTCCATTAATCTGTAGTAAAAAGTCTCTTTATTTGTTGATTTATTTTTCTTAGTATCTAATAGTCATTTAAAAAAAAAAAAAAAAAATCTTTATTATAGTGTTTTTTTTCTGTAACAGTCCTTTTTATTATCATTCAGAGGATCTTATATGTTAATTCCAGACATTTTCGTTCAGTAGTTTTTTTGAAAACGGCTGGTGACGGGTTTGCGGTGGCATTCGGTGGCTGATTCCTTGCACTTCAGGGACCCTGCGGTGAATTCACCAGGGAAATTTGATTCCCCAAAGTACCTGCGTCATTTCGGTGCTCTGTGAATATCCCCTTTAGTGGTGATTTTTTTGCTGCCCCCTGGAAAGTGCCAGCCTAGGCCTTGCCTACCCAGGACATACTTGAAAATGAGAGAATTCTCAATGTATCCTTCCAGGTAAAATAGTTTTGTGTAAAAAAAAAAAAAACATTATTTTTTTTTAAGGTGTCACCCTAGGGGGTGGTGCCACCCGGTGCGGGCCGCACCCCCACCCCCCCCTAGCGACGCTAGTGAGAGGGAAAAACCTTCTTGCAATTGAAGGAAGGAGCAACATCATTGAGAAGTGTGCCATTTGCTGTAAGAGCAGGAGTGGAAGCGGAGTTACAGAGATTAGAGGAGTTGAATATCATCTCCAGAGGTCACAACACTGAGTGGGCATAGCCCATTGTTCCAGTGAGGAAAAGTAATGCCGAAATACAGATTTGTGGGGATTTCCGCATGACTCTTAACACGCAGCTTAAAACAGATATACTGTATATCCCCATCCTAGGTAGATGATCTTTTTGCATCATTGGCTGGCGGCCAGCAATTCATCAAAATTGACTTAAGAAATGCATACCTATCAGAGGCGGCTCTAGACTTTGTGAGGCCTTAGGCGAAACCTGAACATGAGGCCCCACTATTGGCCACAAAGAAAAAAATGCAAGTGTAGCGCTCACTCCTGGAGGAGCCGCTGAATTAACATCGGGTTAGTCTCACCGCGTTGGGGAATAAATATACACCAGCACTGTTGTGGATTTTTATATATTATATTCTTTACTGATCCCAATAAAGAAGCATATATAATGTGGATACGGTATTTGAACGACAGGATTTCGTAATGCGGGAAAAACACGCGGCGGCAAAAGAAAAATTTAACCCCTTTAGTTCTGGAGTGTAAGTCCCGTGAATGCAATGTCTCAAAAAGGTGTATGTGTATTGTCTCAGGTACCCGGGTACTGTATTCAACTGGCCAGTGAATGAAACAAACAAATCTTCGACTAGTCACGTTGGGGCCCTGTAGATTTAAACAATAATGCAGCGTGAGGGTCTTAGATTTGGAAACTGCGGCCTGGGAGGCCTCTCACCCATCCGTTAGACAATCTGTTCAGCGCCCGCTCAAGGATGTCTCTCCGCTTAGATTGGGACTCTGTGCCACCGGATCCGCTCCCTTCCTTGTCCGATCTCCACACTGCTAAGCTACGGCCTACCGCCTGCACTCCCATTGGATCATCGCAGTCTCCTTACTCGGGGTCCAGCCGGAACTAAATTTCTGCTCAGACCTCTCAGTGATGCTTAGGTAGGTCTCTGCTTGGTCACCGTCCCAATCCCCAGCACCCACGAGGCAGCGCCTGCACTCCGGCCTGGTCACGATTCCTGGCAGTCTCGCGTGCGTCCTTCACCTTTCGCCGCTCGGCTCACTCTGCCTCTCCTCCGTACGAGGCTGCGGATGTCCTTCCTCTCTCTCCCACCCACTTCCTGTATCCACCGCAAAGCACGATGGAAATTGTAGTTCCGTTTGTGTCCAGCATACTCCATATTGCCTCTGTCTCCCTCTGGTGGCCACAACAAGCAAATGCAGTAAACACAATCTTAAAACAGCGCTACACTCTCCCCCCTTTGAACTCTTGGGTCTCTCCAAGGAAGTGTAACAGTTACATGACATTCCAGCATTTACATTAGAATAGGCTCAGTTAAAAACATACATGAATAAGTTGAGCTCATGCTCCTGACTACCTCAGCTAGCATAGCAGACACTTCAGGCAACCTTCGCACTGTGGTTACAGTCTCTTCAGTGCTATGTCCCGGTGAATCGTAGGTGAGTCTCTGAGGAGGTCGGATAGAACGTTTAGACTCTGGTTCAATTCATCTCCTCGGGTGGAAGTGCCACAGGTACGGGCTCAATTCTTTCGTCCACAACTGGAGCAGACACCTCTTCTGAATATGAGCCTTCCAGTGAAGGCATAGAACTATAATCTATGGACACATCTTCTGGAACTACAGGAACTTCCAAAGTCTCAGGAACTTCCAATCGGAATTCAGGAGCCTCAGGTTACTTTCCCACCATTCAGGAACTGAGATGACCTCTTCTGGCTCAGGCGAGCGCACCCAGTCCAGACAAAAACTTCCTTCCTTACTGCCTCTTTCACTTTCTTCAACAACCCGTGTCTGTTGAGACTGAGTAACAGGAATCGAGCGTGGAACAGGCGGGTTCAGCAAAGAAAGTTTGTTTCCAACTGGTATTCTTATAGCTTCTCTCAAAGGCAACAGATGATTTCGGTGCCAGTTTTTTAGAGGCCCGGCCTTTCCATCCGGTCGGATTTGGTAAACTGGCAGATCCGGCAGTTGCTTGCAGACAATGTAAACTTGAGAACTCCATCTATCCGCCAGATTATGCCTTGCAGAAACACCCAAGTTCTTCAACAAATCCTATCACCGGGTTGTAGATCCTGTATACGAACTCTCAAGTCGTAATTTCACTTATTCCTCTGCTCTCTGCTTCCTGAGGTCAAACGGGCCTGTTCAAACGCAGAAGCCAAATTCTTCCGAAGTCTATCCACATAATTTTTATGAGAGGCCACAGATGTCTGATCAAGAGATAGCCCAAATGCCAAATCAGCAAGCAGTCGAGCTTCTCTTCCGAACATGAGACGGTAAGGTGAGTATCCAGTAGCGTCACTCTCCGTACTGTTGTACGCATGCACCAACGTAGCTATGTGATGACCCCAATTCTGCTTCTCTCTGTTTGACAGTGTCCCCAACATATTTAACAGCGTGCAATTAAATCTTTCTGGTTGGGCATCACCTTGAGGGTGATCTGGAGTGGTTCGGGTCTTCTGAAGTCTTAACAGTTCCAGCAATTGCCCAACAAGCTGACTCTCAAAGTCTCTGCCCTGATCCGAATGGATTCTCCTTGGTAGGCCATAATGAACAAAAAACTTTTCCATCAAAACCTTTGCCACTGTAGGAGCACGTTGATCTTTAGTAGAGAACGCTTGGGCATAACAGGTGAAATGATCAGTCACTACTAGAATATTTCCCTGCCCACTAGCATCCGGCTCTAAGCACAGGAAATCAATGCACACCAAATCCATGGGTCCTTGACTTTGCAGGTGGCTCATTGGAGCAGTTCGAGTTTGTAGGGTCTTTCTCTGAATACACTTCAGACACGAATGGCACTAACTTTCAACTTCTGATCTCATACAGAGCCAATAAAATCTGTCTCACACCAGCTTAAAAGTTCTCTCTGCACCCAAATGTCCATGGTCATCGTGTAATGATCTCAGCACACCCTCTCCCGGTTTTGGTGGGAAGGAACAGCGGTTGCGTCTCTTCAGCATTGTTCGAGGGGCCCCTTCGGTAGACCACCCCATCCAACATCTTCAACCGTTCCCACTCTTTGTACACCAATCGGGCTCCTTCTGGAAATTTGTCAGTAGAATTTCCCTTTGGTTCGCGTTTATGGCCTTCACTGTAAACGCAATCAGAGGATCTCTAGCCTGATCGGCTCTCAGGTCCTGTTTCGAAAAAGTAGGCAAACTTTCATCCCTCAGCTGTGTAGGATTACAATAAAACTCTGGAACAGCCGCAGCCATTACTCCTATAGCTTCTGCTTCAACTACTCCCTTGACACGTCGCTCTGCCCCTTGACATAAGGCTTGCACCTCATCTGGAGTCAGCTGAGTCCATTCTGTAGTGTAGGGTCTTCTCGACAAAGCATCTGCATCTCGGTTATTTACTCCAGGGCGATACTTAAGGCTGAACCGAAACCCTGACAGAGCGGCCAACCACCGATGTCCCGTTGCATCCAGTTTCGCAGTAGTAAGGATGTACGTAAGAGGATTGTTGTCAGTCTTTATCGCAAATTCAGCCCCATACAAATAATCTTTCAGCTTGTCCACTACCGCCCACTTCAAGGCTAGGAACTCTAATTTTTGGGTAGGATAGTTCTTCTCTGAAGGCGTAAGGCTTCGGCTCACATACGCTACAGGCCTCAACAATCCGCCATATTCCTGGTATAGGACTCCCCCTAGACCTTCTCTGCCTGCATCCACATGCAATTCGTACGGCTTATGAGGATCAGCGTAAGCCAGGACGGGAGCTCGAGTTAGACTCTCTTTCAACTTCATGAAGGCACTTTCACATTGATTAGTCCATTCTTCTGGAAATGGATTCTCGAGCCTTCCTTTGCCCTTTACCCGACGAACTTCGATCAGAGGCCTTGGAGCCTTCTTCCACGTCTTCCTTCTGTAGGAGCTTATTCAAGGGTTGAGCTATCTTGGCAAATCCTCCTACGAATCTTCGGTAATATGAGCAGAACCCCAGGAAAGATCTAAGTTCAGTAACATTTCGGGGTCTAGGCCAGGAAGCTATGGCTTCCAACTTCTGAGGATCCGTCGAAACACCTTCTGCCGACACAACATGTCCCAGGTACGTAACGGAAGGTAGACAAAATTTACACTTCTCTAGGGACAGTTTCAACCCCTCTTTGTGGAGCCGCTTCAAGACCTTTTCTAATCGCTGCTCATGTTCTTCCAGAGTCTTCCGGAACACAATAATATCATCTAGATACACCAACACTTCAATCAGGTTCATGTCCCCGACTGTCTTCTCCATTAACCGTTGGAACGTGGCGGGAGCCCCCGTAAGGCCTTGAGGCATTCTGTTGAACTCGAAGAACCCCAGTGGGCAGATGAACGCAGTCTTCTCTTTGTCCTCAGGATGCATCTGTATCTGATGATACCCACTTCGCAAGTCTAGTACACTAAACCATATTGCTCCAGACAAACACTGTAGGGCATCTTCTATCCGAGGAGTAGCATATTGATCTGGAATGGTTCTCTGATTTAGCGTGCGATAGTCTATACACAGACGGATAGAACCATTCTTCTTTTGAACCATCACTATTGGAGAAGCGTACGGACTCCTGGACTCTTGAATCACCTTAGTCCTCTGTAGTTCATTCAGCTCTTCTCGTAGATCATCCAAGTCTCCCAGTGGAACTCGTCTTGACCTTTCTCGAAACGGTTTATCTTCTTGTAGTCGAATGCGATGTTCAGTACTCTTAGCTAAACCCACGTCGAACTCATCCTTCGAGAACAAGTCCTTCCATTTTAGGATCTGGGACTGAAGTCGTTTCTTCCACTCAGGCGAGATGGGAGCATCTTTAGGATAGAACCTTTCAGCTGGAATCTCTTTATTCACTCCCCCCCCTAAATCAGTAGGGGAGAGAGATGTAGCGGACGCTACTTGCCCAATGGGCATTCGTGCTTTCAGGATCAGTGGAGAATCAGACAGATTACACACGCTAACTGAGACTCTTCCTCGTGTCCGTTTCAAAGCTCTTGTGGAGATTATCTCAGGGATTACTTCTACTCCGGCCTCACTCCCATGACTGGGATCAGTTTCCAGTACCACGTAAGGACCCGGTTGTGATCCGTTCAACTTGACTGAAGCCCGGAAACTCGCCACTTCTCCTGATTGCAGAACCTTCTCTGTTCCTCCCAATCTCCACAGACGCCCCACTTCGGCAGGTGCCCTCTGTTCTTCGACCATTCGCTGATAGACCGGACGTAACATCGGGTGTACTCCTCTGGTAGAACCTTATTCCATTACTATAGGAGTCAGGAGACGTCGCACCAGATCAGTATTCGTCCCCACTATCATAGAACTTCTGTTGGCCCCTGAAGGCCGAGGACACACAATGGCCAATGCATCACAACCTCCAGACTGCCCGATGACTTCGGATCCAATTTCTAACTTCACCTGTAGATATCCATCACAGGGAAGCTTCTCAGTTCCAATACCCCAGATCTCGAGGTCCTTTAATTTCTGTAGAGGTATATGTTTCAAGTGCTTCTCGTAGAAGTCTCGATAGATCAACGTCACTTGAGCCCCTGAGTCTAACAGAGCTTTAGTGTAGACTCCCTCCACTTGGATTGGAACGATGGGAGAAGGACCTATCAGCTGGTCAGGAAACTTGGTCGTAGCCGCAGGAGGTATAGACCCAGTTCGCTGTACCCTGGCCTTCTTCTTGACTCGTGGTGGTTTTGGGTGTGCATTGCTTTCCCATGACATAGGACCGGATACTAAGGGAGTAACTCTTTCAGTTCTGGTTTGAGGTTTGGAACGGTTTTCAACCATTGGGCACCTAGTTCGCTCCTTCACTTGGGCCCTCTGGCGTTTCCCGCCTGTGAGGTAGACAGCAGCCCTTCCAAGGCCTTTAGGAACTCTTCCATTTTAGTTCCTGCAGGCCTTTGATCTTTGCACTGTGCTCGGAAATGACCCATTTCCTACAACTGAAACATCTCTTCTTTGAAGACGGAGGCGCACATGCTCGTGGTGATTCGGTTGAAGGACCCTGGCCAGACGCCACAGCAACTCCCGTTGCCCTCATGTCAGTGAGGAACGTCTGCATATCGGTCTGTGTCTCTGCCACCTTCAAACGTGCTCGGCACAGGTCCGTGTGTGCTTGTTTCAGTTCAGCTTGAGCTTCTTGCACCTTCTTAACGGTCTTGTGTATCTCACTATATGCAGGAATGGTTGACTCTTTTGCGGCACTCTCTGTGGATATAGGAACAAACAGATGCTCTTGTCTGTCAATTTCGGATCCATAGGTGTTCAACGAATCCTCTTCAGTTTGCAGATATTCGTTATGCCTCAAGGTTTGTGCGTAAGCTCTTTCTCCTTTCCTTAAAGACTTTTCTTCTAGCAGAGCCTCTTCCTCTCTAACAGCTCGAATCAGTTCCAGGTTTTTCAATTCTCGGTTACCTTCTCTGGTTTTCAGCTGTAACATCACAGGATCTAGAGGTTGATCGCCCCTCAATATCTGCTGCATTCGGATTTTGTCTATTGTGGCCGGTTCGGCACCTTTCTTAAGAAGTATCTGGTGCAGAATCTTATCTAGGCGCCTCATATATTCAGTCATTTTCTCACCTTTTCGCTGGTAAGTATGTTCATACTGGTACATGAGCTCAGCAGCCTTTTCTGTTCGTCCAAAGACTTCCTGTAATATGTTTAGGTAATCTAAAGCAGTGCAGTCTTGCTTACTCAACTTCAGGTTTCTGACAGCCTCTGACGCAGGTCCCTTCAAGCTCTCAGTAATTCTTTGCTTCTTCTGCGATTCAGCGACGTCCCACTCATCTAGAGCCTGCATCGCCTGTTCTACCCATTCTTCGAAGGTTTCTTCTCCCACCAGAGTTGGTACGTTTCCTGTAAAATTCCTCAACCGTCGATAACCAAAGTTAGTGTGTGTTTGTGTGTGTGTTAGTGTGTTCTTTGACATTTAGCCAGCAAATCTCCGATAGCCACTATAAATTCAGGCCCGATCATGGACAGCGGACTGGGAGCGGGAACATTCGCGGGATCGCCACGTGGCGCATTTGGCTGAATCAGTTGAACTTCCACCTCGTCGGTCAGCTTCACGCTCGCGTCCTGAAAACACACTGGAACACCCTTTCTCCACTCAAAAAGAACATATGTGTGAGAAGTATCTGGGTTTGCTTTAATGTTCAGAATTAACCCCCGATGATCTGGTGTCAGCGCGGCCACGGCCCGGCGAATCTGATCTTCGGCCCAAGTGTCTGCAGGAATGTCCATGACTATGCTTAACACTATCTGGCTATTTTGCTCCTCACACCATTTGGCAGCAGTGTCTGGATCCATAATTAACCCTTTAATTGCGGTTTCTTACAGAGACTGGAATCCCGGAACGAGCCCCCACGTGTAGCGCTCACTCCCGGAGGAGCCGCTGAATTAACATCGGGTTAGTCTCACCACGTTGGGGAATAAATATACACCAGCACTGTTGTGGATTTTTATAGATTATATTCTTTACTGATCCCAATAAAGAAGCATATATAATGTGGATACGGTATTTGAACGACAGGATTTCGTAATGCGGGAAAAACACGCGGCGGCAAAAGAAAAGTTTAACCCCTTTAGTTCTGGAGTGTAAGTCCCGTGAATGCAATGTCTCAAAAAGGTGTATGTGTAATGTCTCAGGTACCCGGGTACTGTATTCAACTGGCCAGTGAATGAAACAAACAAATCTTCGACTAGTCACGTTGGGGCCCTGTAGATTTAAACAATAATGCAGCGTGAGGTTCTTAGATTTGGAAACTGCGGCCTGGGAGGCCTCTCACCCATCCATTAGACAATCTGTTCAGCGCCCGCTCAAGGATGTCTCTCCGCTTAGATTGGGACTCTGTGCCACCGGATCCGCTCCCTTGCTTGTCCGATCTCCACACTGAAAAGCTACGGCCTACCGCCTGAACTCCCATTGGATCATCACGGTCTCCTTACTCGGGGTCCAGCCGGAACTAAATTTCTGCTCAGACCTCTCAGCGGTGCTTAGGTAGGTCTCTGCTTGGTCACCATCCCGATCCCCAGCACCCGCGAGGCAGCACCTGCACTCCGGCCTGGTCACGATCCCTGGCAGTCTCACATGCGTCCTCCACCTTTCGCCGCTCGGCTCACTCTGCCTCTCCTCCACACGAGGCTGCGGATGTCCTTCCTCTCTCTCCCACCCACTTCCTGTATCCACCGCAAAGCACGATGAAAATTGTAGTTCCGTTTGTGTCCAGCATAGTCCATATTGCCTCTGTCTCCCTCTGGTGGCCACAACAAGTAATGCAGCAAACACAATCTTAAACCAGCGCTACGCAAGCAATAAATAGTAATGCTTTAAATTGCATATTACGACAAGAATTCACTATTTTTAGAATTTTATTTGTCTCCTAACCAGTTGTTATTTAAACCGTTCGCTGCTGAGCCATTTCACGCCTGTGTGCTGAGCTCATTTATACCGGTTTCGCTCCTCGCGTTTAAACGCGATTTGAGGCCACATTTTATCATATGACCCAGACATATTATATATCGTTCTTTCCCAGCAGACTCGGCAGATTCATAACATATCATTATTATATGTATACGTCATGACCTGCCTGAATATTATAACAAAAAATGCAATACAATTTGAATTTTTAATCATCTACAGCGTGTAAAGTGTTTTTTTTCACATTTTATCATACGTATATTGCGTCAATATTTTATATGGGGTGCGCTTGTTAAATAAAATAAAATAAAATTACATGATTTTTAGCAAACGCACCCCATAGAAAAAAAATCATTAGTGCAGCATCATTGCTCACATTATAATTGAATTGTGAACAATATTGTTGCATTAATAAAAAACACACACAAAAATAAACACGTTTTTATTTTTTATAATTTTTTTTCTTTACTTTAAACATGATCATGTTTGGTATCATTCGAAAGGCCATGCTCAGGCCTTTTCGAATGATAACAAACATGACCCCACTAGCTGCCACCGTTCGGGAGATATGGGGGTTCAAAGGAACCCCCTATCTCCACCAGGGGATTTCCTTGGGAAATCCCTGGGCAGCTAGGGGTTCCCCGGCTAACTGGCATCATTGCGCCATGCGTGATGATGTCTGTTGCAGAGGGGGGACCCGGAGGTGGAGCCGCCGTTCCAAGATGGCAGCCCCCACTGGATCTAGGCCACGATCTGTTTCCGAATGGTGCCAGATCGCGGTCCAGAATTTAAGGGGTAAAAGCCAGGCACCACTTTGAAGGGTAGACACTGCCCCTTCAAAGCGGTGCCTGGCTTTTGGTTGTAGACCCTCCCAATTAGGAGGGAGAGGGATCCGAACGGATCCCCCCCTCCCTTCAGGCGATCTCCTGGCTTCTGCCGGGGGGTTGCCTGGAAATGGCATCATCGCGTCCATCGCGATGACATCATTACAGTGGGAGGGTCTATAAAATCGGCGTCTGACTTCAAGGAAGTCAGAACGCCACGGGACCCGGACCAGAGAGGTGAGTACCTCTCTGGCCCCCCCGCTGAGCGGAAGACGTGTGGGAAACGCATACAGCGGGGGTCTATGAGGATATTCCCCACACGTCCTCCTCAGGGAAGGGGTTAATCAATTATCTATAGACAGAGCATAGTGTGCGGCTGCCTACTAATATCCTAGCTGCTGTCTTCTTAACCCGTTAACCCCACGGGATGTACTATGACGTCCATGCGGTGGGCGGGCTTTGAAAATGCTGGGCGTACTGGTACACCCCGCTGAATTAAATGGGCCGCCTCGACTCCTCTCTGCAGCTGGTGCACGCCACGCGCAATTGACTCATAGAGACAGCCTGAACTCAGACACCGGCGGTTTTGCAGCAGTTGTGCTCTCCGCACTTCTGCCCTCTCTCTCACCATGTCCCCTGTCCCCCTCCCCACCCCTGTGCTCTCCCTCCCCACTTCTCCTGTCCCCCTCACCCTTAGACACCTCTCTACCTCTCCGCACTTCCTCCCCCCACCAGCACTCTTTCTTCACCCTCCATCTCCTCTTCCAACACCCTCCATGACAAACAGTGACAGTGAGATACAGTGAGATTGTGAATGCACCAGGTTAAGGGTACAGGGTGGGTAAAATAGGGGGACAAGGTAGAGGTCAAGACAGGAATATATGTGTTACAGTTACAAGTTTTTATAAAGCACTAACAAGTTCCATAGTTCTGTGCAATGAGCGAGACATAACAAATATACATACAAGTTAAACACACAGAACAGTACGAGAGGACCCTGTTCGAGAGCTTACAATCTAATGAGAGGGGTGACACCCTAGGTGAGGGTAAATAGAGAACATGAGGTATTGGGGCGCGTGTGGGCTGGGTGAGAAGATGGAGCAAGAAATGAACAATGGGGGATTATGGAGACTTCTTGAAAGACTGGAGAGATGGGGAGAGTCTGATGTTGCAGGGGAGGGAGTTCCATAAAAAGGGGGCAGCTCAGGAGAAGTCCTGAAGGTGAACGTTAGAGGTGCGGGTACGAGTAGACTATAACATCAGATCATTGGCCGAGCCTTCCTAAAATCCCTCTTACTTTCCTATGGCAACAGACCCATGAAGGCCCGAATTCCTACTTTTAGTTTATTTATCTAGATCAGTGTTGCCCAACACAGTTCTCTGGACCCAATACAGGACAGGTTTTAAGGATCACCTTGGGGAAATACAGACTGAATCCTGCAATTACTAAGCAGCAAATCCTATCACCTGTGCTGTGCTTCACATATCTGCAAACCTGACCTTTTAAGGGGATCTGAGGACAGGTTTGAGAAACACTGATCTAGATAGTCCCTGATTGGGTGGACACGCATCCCTTCACCATAGTGTAACCAGCTGTTTTGTTTTGTCTTTTTTTTTCCCCCTACTGTGTGTGTTTTAATACATTGTGTGCTTGTATAGGTTGTCGATGATTTCTCTGCTATGGACTCAATCCTGTGGAATTGTACCTTTTATCTTTTCATTTTAAAGGTTACATTTTATTTTTCCCTTGACCCAGTATTTACCTGTTTTTTGTTCTCAGCATTTAGGATTACCCCATCCTTGTTTATGATACTGGTGCTTTCTTCACTTGTGTTTGTCATATATAGAGACGGAGTAACACCATTACTCTATTCCGCTCGCTGTTATCACTACCATACAGATTTCTCTAACATTTTGACATGAATTTATTAGTGGCTACTTTTGCTCAAGGTGTTGCAAAACTATATAAAAAGGTATTGTTTGCTCCCCCTGGAGAGTCTCACAAACTAATTGATCATTAGTAATTGTGGTGAGAGCGGAGTCACATGACAGGAAGGGTGGGGGCGGTACCAGGCAGTGTCTGCTGGGATGCCATGCTAGCGGGACGTACTGTATTATGTCTCCTCTATCCGATGTTATGCTGAATAAATCAACAACTATAAACCAACCCACGGAGTCTACTCTTTTCATGACATGGTGTAAGAAGTGTTTCCCTGCGTATCCATTTTGATCTGTGAAGATGTCTAAGTTCTCTCCTCCGGAACCCTTCGATTTCTCTCAGCCTGCTGCATGGCCTGCTTGGCGCCAAAGGTTTGCACGCTTCAGGATCGCTTCGAAGCTGGATAAGGAGCCTGGTGAGGTGCGGGTTAATTCCCTTTTATACGCTATGGGGAGAGACGTGGAGCCGATTTACGGTACTTTTCAGTTCAGCGCTGGGGAAGAGATGGACTTTGATAAAGTCGTGGATAAGCTCAGCGCCCATTTTGTGCCCAGAAGAAATGTGATTCACGAGAGAGCCTGCTTTCACAAGCGCGCCCAGTGTGAGGGAGAATCTGTGGAATCATTTGTGCGCAGCCTTTATCAGTTGGCAGAGTTCTGTGAGTTCGGCGCTGCTAAGGAGGAGCAGATCAGAGACAGACTGGTTATCGGAATTGCAGACTCGGAAGTTTCACTTAAGTTGCAGCTGGAGTCTAAGCTGACACTGGATGAGGCGATACGGATTGCACGTCAGAGTGAATTGGTGAAGTGCAGACTTAAGGTCAGAAAACAGTGTGGACGAAATACACCAGCCACAAAGGGTTAAAAGCGGCAGACAGCAGGCAGCGGACAGACCCAGGAGCGGTTGGACACCGTGTTCCCGTTGCACACGCTGTAACCGCCTCACGAGATGAAGACGCGGTGCCCTGCTATAGACAAGAGGTGCAGGAAGTGCAACCGCGCCGGCCATTTTGAGGTGGTTTGTAAATCAGAGTCTGTGAGAGAGATGTGTCTGGACAGTGATCAGGAGACGCCGGAACTGTCCTTTATAGGATCGGTGACTGAACAGTCCGGCTCTGTCGAGGATTGGCGTGTTACACTCACGATGTTGGGTGAAAGAGTTGCCTTTAAGATTGATACCGGAGCAGACATTACAGTTATTTCCTTTGTGACATTCTCAAAGCTACCTCGACGTCCGGAGCTGAAAAACGTTACGATTCAAGTTCATAGTCTGGGAGCTCGCATTGATTGCATCGGCAGGTTCCTTGCTGACTGTGAGTACCGGGAGCGGAAAATATCGATGTGGGTGTACGTGATCAGAGGATCGTGTGTGAATAACCTTCTGAGTCGGAAAGCAGCCTGCAGTCTGGGCCTTGTTGCTAGAGTGTACGAAGTCACTGAGGACGTGTTTGGAGACCTGGGGCTGCTGAACTGTGAGCCGGTCCGTATGAAGCTCAAACCTGAGGCTGTCCCTTATAGCCTTACTACGCCTCGTAGGATTCCATTTCCGCTTTAGCCGAAGGTGGAGTGCGAGCTTCTGCGGATGGAAAAGATGGGGGTTATCGAGGCGGTCACAGAAGCTACTGACTGGTGTGCGCCCATTGTACCGGTCGCTAAAAAGAATGGGAAGTTCGTATTTGTGTGGATTTGAAACGTCTGAACGAGGCCGTTAGGAGGGAGAGATATGTCATGCCGACATTGGAAGATATTGCTCCTCAGTTGTCGGGGCTAACTTCTTTTCCACGCTCGACGCTTCCAGTGGGTTCTGGCAGATACCCCTTGACCCAGAGAGCCAGAAACTGACGACCTTCATTACTCCGGTAGGTCGGTTTTTCTTCCGCAGACTCCCCTTCGGGATATCTTCGGCCCCGGAGATCTTCCAGAGAGAGATGAGTTCCCTGTTGAGAGACCATGAGGGTACTGTGGTAGTTATGGACGATATCCTTGTGTATGGGTCCACTAAGGAGGAGCACGACCGGCGACTGCTTTGTGTGCTGCAAACCGTCAAGGAATCTGGCCTGAGGCTAAATAAGGAGAAGTGCCACTTTGGGAAACCAGAACTGTGTTATTTTGGCCATATTATTAGTGGGGAGGGGGTTAAGCCAGACGCCAGCAAGGTTTCTCGCTATTGAGAAAATGAAAAGCCCTTCCGATGTGAATGAACTGAGACAAGTACTGGGCCTTGTGAATTATGTGGGGAAGTTTCTACCGGAGTTGTCCTCGGTGTTACATCCTGTCACAGAACTTTAAAAAAAGATGTCGCCTGGATATGGGGACCTCCACAGGAGGAGGCCTTAGCACGAGTCAAGTCCATGCTGGGATCCGCTCCAGTGTTGGGGTACTATGACCCCTGCAAGAAGACTGTGGTTAGCGCAGATGCTAGTAGCTACGGGTTGGGAGCGGCCCTTCTGCAGCTGAATGAGGGTAAACTACAGCCTATTGCCTATTGTTCTCGCACCTTAACAGCAGCAGAGAGACGTTATGCACAAATTGAAAAAGAGTGTTGGCCGGAGTCTGGGCCTGCGAACGCTTCCACCGTTATCTGGTGGGTTTGGAGGAGTTCAGTCTGGAGACTGACCACAAGCCACTAGTTCCTCTTATTAATTCTTATGATATCGACAAGGCGCCTCTGAGATGCCAGAGACTCTTAATGAGACTACTTAGGTTTAATGTTAGAGCTGTGCATGTCCCGGGAAAACAGCTGGTGGTGGCAGATACCCTCTCCAGACTCCCGCTGGCTGCTGAGGGCGATTCGTCGACAGAGTCGGACGTGAAGGTGTATGTGGATTCGATCTTAGCCTCCAAGTCCATCTCTTCGGGGAGATTGGAACAGATTAAGAGAGAGACGCACCTGGATGTTGTCCTTCAAGAAGTTATCAGCTATGTAAGAGACGGCTGGCCGGAGAGTCGTGCTGCGTGGTGGTCTCTGAGTGCGTTCCAGTCCGAGAGAGCGTACCTTACTGAAATGGACGGCTTAGTGTTTTTTCAAGACCGCATTGTTATTCCGAAAAGTCTGCGTCAAGACATGCTACGGCGGATTCATGAAGGTCATTTGGGGGTTTCCAAGTGTAGGGAGAGGCGTCGTCTGCTGTGTGGTGGCCTGGGATTAGCGCTGACATTGCTGATTTCATCTCGAGATGTGCCTTCTGCAGAGAACGTCGACCTACACAGAGACGTGAGCCTTTACTTTCCACCCCCTACCTGCGGGTCCATGGCAGAAGATAGCTGCGGATCTGTGCGAACTAAAAGGGAGGAAATACTTAGTTGTTGTGGACTACTACTCCAGATACCTTGAGCTCGCGCCACTGGGTGAGGCGACCAGTGCTACTGTGATCGTCCGTCTGAAAAGCATGTTTGCCAGGTGGGGTATCCCGTCGGAGTTGGTGAGTGACAATGGTATGCAGTTCGCCTCTAAAGAGTTCGCTTCTTTTGGGAAGGATTACGATTTCCGTCACACGACTTCCAGTCCGCATTACCCGCAGGCTAATGGGATGGCGGAGCGAGCGGTTCAGACCGCTAAGTTTATTTTGGGGCAGGCGGAGCCTTATTTGGCCCTGATGGCGTACAGAGCGGCTCCTGTTCAGGCTACAGGGTGTAGCCCTGCTCAGCTGATGTTGGGACGGCAGATTCGTACTACTTTGCCTTCTGTGGATGCTTCCCTGCCGGCTTCCCCGGTCCTTCCGGAGGATATTCGGAGGAGGGACGAGGTGGCGAAGCGGAACTACAGGTTCTTTTACGATAGACGACACTCTACTCGCCCACTATCGGTGCTATACCCGGGGCAGAGTGTCCGGGTTAAGCTAGATGATGAGACAAGGTGGAGAACCCCGGCTAAGTTGTGGAGCTTTCTCCGAGCCCAGGTCCTATGTGATCCGCACGGAAGGAGGAACTGTCGCTCGCCGCAACAGAAGGCATCTTCAGCCGGTACCCGAGGAGTTGAGTGCTGAGACCTCGACACCGCAACAGCCAGACTCTCCGGTCTTACGGAATGGGTCTACCCTGCAGGTGGTTTCTGGGCATGATGTACCGCTGCTTCCAGCGGAGCCACAGCCACCCTCTCAAGGACTTGGTGATGGTTCTTGCAAGATGACTTCGAGTGGTAGAGTTGTGAGGCCTCCGGAACGTTACCGGGATTAATGTTTAGCTAGAGCAGCGACTTGAAGAATGGGCAGAATAATCCCAAGTCACTGCGGACTAGGGTAGTCTACCCCGATGTCCAAATTAGCATTGTTTATCTGCTTGTATCTTTACATTGTTTATTTTGTATGTTTTACCGTTAAAAGGGGGAGATGTGGTGAGAGCGGAGTCACATGACAGGAAGGGTGGGGGCGGTACCAGGCAGGGTCTGCTGGGATGCCATGCTAGCGGGACGTACTGTATGTGTCTCCTCTATCCGTTGTTATGCTGAATAAATCAACAACTATAAACCAACCCACGGAGTACACTCTTTTCATGACAGTAATCATCCATGACTTTATTCTTGACAAAGTGAAAACTGGAAGAAATACTATCAGGGTTATTCAGAAAGTGGTGATTAAGCAGGAGAATGACTGGAGAATGGAAAATTCTAGGTCAAAATAGCCGATTTGGAAAGTGAGATAAAGGGGAGAATTTTTCTGGTTTGGCTATTTTGACCTAGAATTTTCCATTCTCCAGTCATTCTCCTGCTTTTCACCTCTGTTTGAATAACCCTGTACATTTTCTAAAGACCTCCAAAAAGTGGACTATCCTAAGTAGCCCTTTTGCAACCTGTTCCATACACCATGGGCCCTATTACAATATTCGCCCAAACATTTGCGTCGGTGCAAAAACGCATTGACGCGAGGGGTAAACCCTTTGCGCTGAAACATAGAAAATGTCGGCAGATAAGAACCTTTCGGCCCATCTAGTCTGCCCAATTACATGGATACTTTACCTGGATTTATCTTTTGTTTAGGATAGCCTTATGCCTATCCAATGCTTGCTTAAATTCAATTACTGTTTTGGCCTCTACCACTTCTACTGGAAGACTGTTCCATGTATCCACCACCCTCTCAGTAAAATAATGCTTCCTGATGTTACTTTTAAACCTTTGCCCCTCTAATCTAAGACTATGTCCTTTGTTTTGCTACTTTGTTTCCTTTTAAATATACTCCCTTCCTCTACCTTGTGGATTCCCTTTACGTATTTAAATGTTTCTATCATATCTCCTCTGTCTCGTCTTTTTTCCAAGCTGTACATGTTAAGATCATTAAACCTCTCCTGGTAACTTTTCTCCTTCAGCCGTACACCATTTTAGTAGCCCTTCTCTGAACTCTCTCTAAGATGTCTATATCCTTCTGGAGATACGGTCTCCAGTACTGCACACAGTACTCCAAGTGAGGTCTCACCAGTGCTCTGTACAGTGGCATGAGCACTTCCCTTTTCCTACTGCTAATACCTCTCCCTACACAACCAGCATTCTGCCAGCATTTCCAAGCATTCTGCAGCATTTCCTGCTGCTCTATTACATTGACTACTTACCCTTAGATCCTCTGAAATAATAACCCCTAAATCCCACCCTCAGATGTATCAAATATTCTATATTCAGCCCTTGGGTTTTTACGCCCCAGGTGCATTATCTTGCACTTATCCAAGTCACGTCGTATTACAAAGTCAGCACAACAAATGCGCGCACTCGTCTAACGTGGGTGAACCTGCGCGAACCCTACTGTACTGCGTGTGTCCTATACTTAACATTGTGAGCGCAAATGCGTTTGTGCGCTGGTACGCGGATGGTATTACAATCTATGCGCGGTCTGTAACGCACAGCCTTTGCGCTCATAATTTTAGCAACTCCTAAAAGCTGGTGTTAATGGCAAATTCTATCATGGTAGGAAGGAAATGGTATCCTAAGGCGCTGTGCGGTGTTGAGATTATGGTGTTTAATTGTGCGGGTGTGCTGCAATTTAGGGGTGGTTGCAGAGCCTTGTTGCTGCTACAGGTTAATTGGAGGGAAGTGTGGGGTACCCCTTAGTCAGGCGGCTACTCGCTGGTCGTGTCTGTTAAAGTAGCGATGTAATCGCTCTTAAAGAATTTCAACAATATAATGAGGTATAGCAATGCTAATTTAACAGCTTTGTGTACCATAAAAAAATAAAAACAGAGTGTAAAAAATGTGTATATATTCATATTCTCATTAGGAACATACGCCCCCTGGCTTCGGGGGTGATGAATCACAGTCTCTAAAAAAACACAATAAATCAGTCTTTTATGTTGCACAAAAAAGAAAAAAGAAAAATAATTTTCCTCTTTATGAGTAAGTGTGTCCTTTCGGTCTTGACTGCTTCCGCTCCTCTCGTCCCTTCAAAATTCCTCCAAGAAAGAAAGAAGGGATTAAGGATACGTCCGCGTCTGTCAGATACAGCAGAGAGTAAGGATTGATACACTTACGCTAGTGCGGTGACGGATGCTGCTCTGTCTAAAAGGTTAGAAAGTAAAAAACATAAGTCCATTGGAGGTAAAAAAAGTCTTTAAAAGTGGGCATAGGGGTATATTTAAAAGGAAACAAAATAGCAAAACAAGAGGACATAGTCTTAGATTAGAGGGGCAAAGGTTTAAAAGTAACATCAGGAAGCATTATTTTACTGAGAGGGTGGTGGATACATGGAACAGCCTTCCAGTAGAAGTGGTAGAGGCCAAAACAGTAATTGAATTTAAGCAAGCATGGGATAGGCATAAGGCTATCCTAAACAAAAGATAAATCCAGGTAAAGTATCCATGTAATTGGACAGACTAGATGGGCCGAAAGGTTCTTATCTGCCGGAATTTTTCTATGTTTCTATGTTTAATTTAATAAACCGTTTATTATAATATTCTGCAGTAAAGAGTCTCTTTATTCATAGATTTTTTTAGGATCTTTTAGGCATTTTTTGGGATTCTTTTCCGTTTTTTTTAATCGTTTTTTCTTTTTTCTGTAACAGCCCTTTTTATTATCATTCATTGGATTTTATATGTAAATTTCAGACATTTTCGTTCAGTAGTTTCTTTGCAAACAGCATTTCACTTTTCAAACATTCAAGCGTACTGTTTTTTTTTCTTCACCTCCTAAGTCTGCATGTCGGGTTTTTCCGACGGCTGCTCGGCGCTGTGATAGGCGGCTGCTCGGTTTTCTCCGGTGTGTTCAGCGTGGTTAATCCAGCTGTTTTCTGCGGGTTTCGGTGAGTGTTCGGTTAGTGTTCGGTGGGTTTGAGCGAGTGTTCGGCTGGTTTGCCGTGCACTACGGGTACCCTACGGTTCATGCTGAATACACCGCAGGGTCGGTGAAATAGGATCGCCGAATCGTCCCGTGAGTGCAGGGAACGAAAAGTTACCGAACGTACGGTGACTCTTCGATTCTCTTTGACTAACCTTGTGAATTTCAGCGTCCGGTTACATTTCGGGGTCAGATCGACTCTCTTTGAATAACCCTGATAGTTTTTGACTAAAATGCCCTTTAACTTTAGTCACATTTTAGTCATCTGAATTATTTTACTTTTAGTCATATTTTAGCAAAAACATGTTATAATAGTCAACTAAAACTAGACTAAAATTTTTAGTCGACGAAATTTGTACACGACAGCTAATAAAGAAGGAATATGAACACTTAACAAAACTTCACAGTTCATATATGGAGTATCAGTGTGTGTGTAAACGCAAGGATGTTTCCATATGTAGAATCAAGGTGTGTGTATGAATTCAAGGATGTTTTTATATGGAGCGTGTGAAGGCCAGGATGTTTGTCCTTAAACAAGACGAGTTTAGATACTAATTATCACATCATACAATAATTACCATAACAATGTACAGTAGCCATACACACCTCAGACAGTCTGCCTGCCGTATACGCATGTGGTACTCCCCCCCCATCTGTGCTGTGAGTCCTATCATGATGCATGTGTAGCCGTGGGCATATATTTCATAGCCATTGTGCCCCACTGGCTGAGCACCACAAAGGCATATGTGTATAAAATACACAAACATCACAAACACACAAAAAGAAAAGAATTAATGCAAATATTTTCCAGGAAGTTTTCATTCTTAAAAGGACATGCATGCTTTGCTAGTGTGCTATTAAAACCGTGCAATGCCTTTTGAATGAGTCAGTAGTGTCTGCATAAAAATCAAGTAAATATGATATTTTTTTCATATTCACCTTATCTTCTTTCTTGGAGTTTTTCCACGCCCACCTCAGGAGGCATACTGAGCTAACCAATCAGTGTGTATACCTAGGTATAAATAAAAAAAACGCACTGAGCATGTTCGACTGAGTTGCCCCTACTCCCTCCTGCACTCAGGGGGGAATCCAGGGGGGGCAACGGGGCAATTGCCCCCCCCCCCCGAGCAGTGCAGATGCCAGGCTGACCTCCAGAACTCAAATCGCGATGTGTGCAGTGAATGCAGACATGGTGATTTGCAGAGGCACACACTGTGCAGAAGCACTGAGGATTGCCCTCCCAGTCATGTGTCAGGGGCGTGTCACGTGGTGATCCTTTTCCCGGTGACCATGTGGCTGAGCCTGTCTCCTTCCATGCCTGCCTGACAGCCACAGGAAAGGGCTGAGCCCCGTTCAATACCTCAGCAGCTGCTGAATTGCTGCAGCGCAGCAATTCAGTTTGCTGCAGCAGTGTCATTGAAAGCTTTGGATGCGAATTTTGAATCCAAAATGGCTGACGATTTCTTTAACCCCTTCACTGCTGAGGCATTTCACCACTGTGTGTGCTAAGCTCATTTTTACCGTTTTCGCTCATCATGTTTAAACGCGATTTGAAGCCACATTTTAATAAATGACCCAGACATATTATATATCGTTCTTTCCGGCAGACTCGGCAGATTCATAATATATCATTATTATATGTGTACGTCATGTCCTGCCTGTATATTATAACAAAAAATACAATAAAAATTAAATTTTTAATCATCTGCAGTGTGTAAAGTGTTTTTTTTTTCACATTTTATCACATGAGCGTTTGCGGTTATGTTTTCTATGGGGTGCGCTTGTACAAAAATTTGAAATGGGGACTTGTTACATTTTGTGGGGGGAATTACGTGATTTTTAGCAAACGCACCCCATAGAAAAAAATCATTAGTGCAGCATCATTGTTCACATTATAATTGAAATGTGAACAATATTGCTGCATTAATAAAAACAACACACAAAAAAAACATGTTTTTTTAAATTTTTTTATTTTTTTTAATTTATTTATTATTTTCATTATTATTTTTTTATTATTTGTTTAACTTTTTACCTAGTCATGTTGGGTATCATTCGAAAGGCCATGCTCAGGCCTTTCAAATTACAACCCTCCGCCGACCCCCTAGCTGCCACAGGTCTGGAGATATCGAGGTTCACAAGAACCCCTATCTCCACCAGGGGATTTCCTTGGAAATCCCCGGGAGCTAGGGATTCCCCGGCTATCTGACGTCATCACGCTATGCGTGATGACGTCAGGCAGCGAGGGGAGACCCGGGGGTGGAGCCGCCATCCAAGATGGCGGCCCCCACCGGAGATAGGCTGCACTTCGGCGCCGCAAGGCGCTGAAGTGCAACCCGACACTTGAGGGGTTAAAGCCAGGCACCGCTTAAAAGGGGAGACTCTCCCCTTTTAAGCGGTGCCTGGCTTTTAGCGCTGCTCCTTCCCGATCGGGAGGGAGAGGGATCCGAATGGATCCCCCCCTCCCTTCCAGGCTATCTCCCGGCATTGCCGGGGGGTCGCCTGGAAATGACGTCATCGCGCATGGCGCGATGACGTCATTTACGCCGGGAGGAGCTTGACTTCAGCGTCTGTGGACGCTGAAGTCAGAATGCCGTGGGACCCCGGACAGAGAGGTGAGTATCTCCGCCGGGTGTCCCGCACAGCTGATGACGTGTGGGGCACGTCCTCAGCATGTAACGTGCATCAATGAGGACGTGCCCCACACGTCTTCAGCAGTGAAAGGGTTAATTAAAGATTCAGATTGTTTTTCGTTTCACTTGGATAAAATATGATAAAGAAAAACAGTCAGCACAATTCCGTTTTGTACGCACACACCAAAAATGATCGTTTTTATTGAATAAACGTTATGTTTACTTCTGAAACAAAATATAATTGAGCTGTAAATATATATGTGCAGGGGGAAATAATAAATAAATATTTTGTGCTTTGGTGAACAAAAACCTCAAAATTAACATTGTTGTACGGAATTGTTACTTGCTTCATGGCGGCGGCCATCTTGCTGTACGGAATTGATACTTGCTTCATGGCGGCGGCCATCTTTAATACATCACACTCAGCTACTCGCAGCATCTCCTCGGGTCGTTGCAAGTGCTAAGTTAGGAGTGCTGAGCGCTGAGCGGCAGAACGGCGTTCAATGGCATGTTGCTAATTTAGCACTTGCAGCGGCTGAGGTATTGAACGCGCCTCTGGATCTGACGCTGCACTGAGCAACAGGATCAGAGGAGAGAGGGGCTGGAGCCTCCATGCAGGGACACCAGGGAGGTAAGTAATGGGTCCCTGAGAGTTTGATCCTTCCTCCAGGGTGTATAAGAAAGCAAAAGCTGCACAGTAATAAACCTCTCAGATATGAGTCTGTAAACTGCTCCTCTAGATTGTAAGCTCCTGGGTGCCCTCTGCTCCTCTAGATTGTAAGCTCCTGGGGGCCCTCTGCTCCTCTAGATTGTAAACTCATGTGTGCCCTCTGTTCCTCTAGATTGTAAACTCCTGTGTGCCCTCTGCTCCTCTAGATTGTAAGCTCCTGGGTGTCCTCTGCTCCTCTAGATTGTAAGCTCCTGTGTGTCCTCTGCTCCTCTAGATTGTAAACTCCTGGGTGCCCTCTGCTCCTCTAGATTGTAAACTCCTGGGTGTCCTCTGCTTCTCTAGATTGTAAACTCCTGGATGTCCTCTGCTCCTCTAGATTGTAAACTCCTGGGTGCCCTCTGCTCCTCTAGATTGTAAGCTCCTGGGTGCCCTCTGCTCCTCTAGATTGTAAACTCCTGGGTGCCCTCTGCTCCTCTAGATTGTAAGCTCCTGGGTGCCCTCTGCTCCTCCAGATTGTAAACTCCTGGGTGCCCTCTGCTCCTCTAGATTGTAAACTCCTGGGTGCCCTCTGCTCCTCTAGATTGTAAGCTCCTGGGTGCCCTCTGCTCCTCTAGATTGTAAACTCCTGGGTGCCCTCTGCTCCTCTAGATTGTAAGCTCCTGGGTGCCCTCTGCTCCTCTAGATTGTTAACTCCTGTGAGCTGGGCCCTCTGTAAATTCTCGGGCTCTCTGCTAAAACACCTTATTTTCTGTCAGTGCCCTTCCCGAGACTAGTCTCTGGATCCGCCCCTGCCTGCACTATGGGCTGAGGGGAGGGCGGGGCTGAACTTTCACCCCCAGCTTCTGCAGAGACAGGGAAGAAATCCATACACACAGGGAGAAAGAGAGACAGCAGTGAAAGGGACAACAAAGAAAAGCACAGAGATGGCAAGATAAATGCAATAAAGCACAAGAAAAGGTGCAGTAAAAGAGTGAGAGTGAGTGACTGTGTGAGGGAGTTCGAGTGAGACAGTGAGTATGTAAACCATGAAAGAGCGCAAATGAGTGTGTCACTGGTTGAGTGAGACTTTCAGGGTTATTCAAAGAGATCCGAATTGGGGCCGAAAGGTAACTGAATGCTGAATTTCAGCGTTCGGTTACCTTTCCTGGCCATTCGGCTATCCAGAGAGCAGGCAGTTTGCCAAATGTTGGCGAATTGCCTGCACATACAGTGCCTGTTCGCTGCCTGTTCGAGGGCAGTGAAATCCCCATAGAGAAGCACTGCTTCGTCTATTAAGAGAACAAAAACCAGCAGTGAATAGTTGCCAAATTGCCCTGCCATTCGGTGGTTTAATTCGGCTTCATTGTTAAAATTATTCCCGTTTTAATTCAAAATCGAATAAACCATTCATTATAATCTTCTGCAGTAAAAAGTCTCTTTATTTTTAGATTTTCTTCGGACCTTTTAGCCATTTTTTGCAAACATTTTTTTCCGGTTTTTTTTTTGTAATTCAAATTTTTATTTTGAAAAGACAGCAGTATAAAACATCCAGTGTAACAGAAAACAATGGCCTCGCAGGGCCAACAAGCAGAGAAAGCTGGTGTACACAGTAGTAGTGCAAGACACTGAGCTGAGAAGTGGGGACCAGGGGGCAAGAGAAAAAAAAAAGGGGGTGGGGAAGGTAAGGAGGGGGTTATGGCAAAGGCCATCTACAGTTGTGTTCAAAATTATTCAACCCCCACTGAAATTGAGTGTTTTGGCCAGTTTGACATTGATTTTGATCATTCAGTCATCTTGCTTACAATTAAATCAAAGAGGCACGTGTAGGTCAGACAAATATAACATAACATTTATAATGAAATAACCACAAATGTCTTTTATGTGCTCACATCATTATCAGTTTTATTCAACCCCCAAGTGACATTCAATCTTAGTACTTAGTACAACATCCTTTTACAGTTATAACAGCTTTTAAACGTGAAGCATAGCTTGACACAAGTGTCTTGCAGCGATCTACGGGTATCTTCGCCCATTCGTCATGGGCAAAAGCCTCCAGTTCAGTCACATTCTTAGGCTTGCGCACTGCAACTGCTTTCTGTAAGTCCCACCAGAGGTTCTCAATTCGATTTAAGTCAGGTGACTGCGATGGCCACTCCAAAATGTTCCAGCCTTTAATCTGCAACCATGCTCTAGTGGACTTGAAGGTATGCTTGGGATCATTGTCCTGTTGAAAGGTCCAACGTCTCCCAAGCCTCAGGTTTGTGACGGACTGCATCACATTGTCATCCATATCTCCTGGTACTGAAGAGAATTCATGGTACCTTGCACACGCTGAAGCTTCCCTGTACCTGCAGAAGCAAAACAGCCCCAAAGCATGATTGACCCCCCGCCATGCTTCACAGTAGGCAAGGTGTTCTTTTCTTCATAGGCCTTGTACTTCCTCCTCCAAACATAGCGTTGATCCATGGGCCCAAACAGTTCTAATTTTATTTCATCAGTACACAGAACACTTCTGTGGTTTGTCCACATGACTTTTGGCATACTGCAGTCGACTCTTCTTATTCTTTGGAGACAGCAAGGGAGTGCGCCTGGGAGTTCTGGCATGGAGGCCTTCATTACGCAGTGTGCACCGTATTGTCTGAGCTGAAACTTCAGTACCCACATCTGACAAATCTTTTCTCAGTTCCTCAGCAGTCACACGGGGACTTTTCTCCACTCTACGCTTCAGGTAGCACACAGCAGTCAAAGTCAGCATCTTCTTTCTGCCACGACCAGGTAGCGTTTCAACAGTGCCCTTTGCCTTGAATTTGCGAATGATGCTTCCTATGGTCTCTCTTGGTATGTTTAACATCTTTGCAATCTTCTTATAGCCATTGCCCTTCCTGTGAAGAGTAATCACCTCTTCTCTTGTCTTCCTGGACCATTCTCTTGACTTCACCATGTTTGTAACCACACCAGTAAATGTCTAGAAGGAGCTGAGTATCACGGTCATTTTAAAGCTGCCTAATTGGTGCTTATTATGCTTTATTGCTGCTCCGTGACATCCACAGGTGTTTTCAATACCTGATTGAAAACACTTGAATGAACCTCTGTTCTTCAGAGTGGTAGTCTTTAAGGGGTTGAATAATTGTGTCAATGAAGAATTCACAAAAGAAACATTTACTACTGTATTACAAAACCAATTGATGTCATTTTAGTTGCATATGGTTCTTTAAAAAGTCCTTGTAGGATTTCATTCTGAATACAATTACAAATGTACACTAAATTCCCTAAAACCCTTTACAGCATTGGGGGTTGAATAATTTTGAACACAACTGTATGTAGGAAATAAAGTCATTATGTTACATGTTTACAGGTGCATTCCGTATTGAGGTATATTAATATGGAGCTCTTAAGTGACTTTAGTCCGGGGGAAGATTTGATGGCGTCTGGGAGGTTATTCCATATTTGCGGTGCTCTGTAGGAAAATGAGGATCGAGCCACTTTCTTTTTGTATTGTGGTATTGCAAGTAAGGTGCTGGTCCTGGATCAGAGGTTATAGGATGAGGGAACTGCTGGGGCAATCAGCCTATTCAGGTAGGGTGGCAGCTTCCCAGAAAAGCTCTTAAACACCAGGTTGGAAAGGTGAAGGGTGCGTCTAGATTCCATTAGGAATGGAATGTCACTTAAGTTCATATGCGAGTCAAGGCAGGTGAGCGAATACTTTTGGCAATATAGTGTATATAGGGCCTGGAGTACCCTTCATTCTTGGATCAGGATAGACCTATTTATATTGAATACCTGCGCCGTTGAATTTTGTTCTGATATCTGTGTATGACTCTTTGGCTCTGGTTTCTGGATATTCTCTAGTCCAGTGGCTCTCAACCTGTGGACCCTCAGGACCCACAATTGTCCTTGGTCATTAAGCCGCGACCCAAAAATAACTGAATTTCTGAAACATTATAATGTATTCCACAAAACAACGTGTGCAATATTCCACAATATATGCACTTTTTAAGCAATTTTGTAAACAAACAGATTCTTTCCAAAAAGGATAGTGCAGCAATCACAGCACTAGTGAAAACGAAAGTGTTTGCTGTAAAATCAACTAATTGAAACATATGAAATTAATTAGAACTCATGGGAAACCTGGGAATGCTTCTTGCTCTTAAGTGTCTCAAAGTCTGGGGTGATGGCAGACAAAGCAACTCTAATTAAAATCACTACTGAATGTTAAAAAAATGTTAATAATATTTTATTCAAACTCGCCTGCTCTGCGCTCCCCCGCTGTCTGTCTCTGCCGCTGCGCACATTATTTTTTCGCACCAGCCTGCCCACCCTGAGCCTACGCAATTTGCATAGCTGAACGCTACGCTAATGCATAAGCTCAAGCTGGCCACGAGATTGAGGTCTGCAGTGCACGTCTGGCACTACCTACTTCTTGAACCTACGCTCTGTAGTGCCTCAGAGGGACTGAAGAACAATGGAATAGCTTGGACAAATGGAAAAGCACCATTGGTCCAAGCCATTAAAAAAACGTCTCCATGGGAGGCTGGCCTCCCATGAATTGATTGACGCAAGACAGTCATGGGACTGTCCTCATCTTGCACAGTCAGTGGGTGCGGGGCTGTGCTCGGGGTGTGACTGTTCACTGTGTCGGCACCTCCTCCCTGCAGGTGGAGGGGGCAGTGCGCGGCTGCCTGGAGTGGACGACGCAGATCCTGGGGAGCACTGAGAGCAGCCAGTTCCCGGGGAGCAGCCAGATCCTGGGGAGCACTGAACCTACGTAACCTGTGTATATCTGGCTCAGATACTAGCCAGTGCCTCACCAGCCACTGACCTCAACGCACGTCCCTGGTATGCAGGGAGGCCGGGATCAGGCAGCAGTGTGTGATTCTGCTGAGAATTCTTAGTGTACAGTCTAGTTTTCTGCAGGGATTATCACATCGGAAGGAAGGCAGGAAAGGAAGAGGAGTGAGAGATTTATAGAGTAAAGGGAGAGAGTGATAGAGGGAGAGATGAGAAGAAATGGAGAGTAAGACATAGCTACAAGGACAGATGGAAAAATTACACTGAAGGACACACAGATATAGATGGACAGACAGAATAACAGATATTCAGAAAGAAGGATGCATAAATAGGTAAAAGGACAGAGAAAAACACAATCAAATATACATAGGGAGCCCCCTTTACCCAACAGCCTTTTGCTTCATTGAGATGTGCATTGTGCACAGTGGCTCACGGTGTTGGGAGTACAGAGCTGCTGCCAGGCACTGAGTCCCACCCCCACACCTTCCCATTACAGATTCTCTCCCCCCCCACACCTTGCAATTACAGAGTATTTTACCTGATGCAGTGGGCCCCAGGTGGCACCTGGGAACATTCAGAGGTAGCCGCACCGCCTGGCACCCGCTGCTGCAGGTATGATGCATCAGCGGGTTCCGTGCATTAGAGGACTGGGGGCACTTGCCCCACGACCCAGTCCACCGCTGGTCGCGACCCACTTTTGGGTCACGAATCACCACTTGAGAAACACTGCTCTAGTCTGTTCCCAAAGTTCTGATTCTGCATTCTGATTCTCATGTATGACCTGGCTTGGCTTCTTGGACCTCTCTTTTGAATGTACCTTGTCTGTTTAGGATTTATCTGTCTATTGATGTTAGTTTGTTTTCACTCAGCAGGCATTTGGCCACGAAGCCATCTGGTGTGAGTGAGACTCAAGGCATTGTCTGAACTCCCTGGCTGGGAGTGCTAGGATCAGCAGTCTGCACTATTGTGTTTTCTAGTATCGAGTTCTGCCCTGCAGCTTGCTGAATTCGTTGTCTATCCCCAGTCCTGTGATCTGTTTGTAGATGAGAAATTTTACCCAGTGCAGGGCTTCCTCGTGTGTCTGTATTCTGCACTATCTTCTTGTTTTCAAGTTCTGCAAGCCTGTGCTGGATTCTGCTATAAGCAGCAAAAACCATATACCTGCCCTAAAGGCTTCAACTTACGCAGCCTAAAGGCTCCCTGTCACCCTATAGGGGGCCTACCGTTACATGCAGTTCTGTAAGTATCACCTCCTGGTGTCCATAGAACTCCATGGAGGTTTGCGCCCCTGGGCCGTAATCGTGCACCGCAACGGGACTTGCAAGTTCCATAGCGCCTTCGAAGAGCGAAGGATCGGAAATGCACGCGCATGCACAGATCTGATCCATCGCGAGATTGCTCGCTACAGCAATTGGTCTCACAGGTAATGTCGTTGGCCGCTCTGTGTGTGACATCACTAGTAACTAAGTAGTAACTGGAAGATTGAAAATTCCTTTTGATCCCTCTTCCTCCCGACTGGAAGGACAAAGAAAGGCATCGCTAGAGAGGTCACAGTCTGACCTTTTCAGGGATGCCTCTCTTTAACCGCTTCATTGCGGAATTCTCCCAGAGGTGGCTGACATCATGGATGTTGGCCAAGCCTCTGGGAGGCCCCCCCACCCACTGACATCATCGTGAATGGGCCAGTGATGTAATTTAGTGAATTAACCCTTGCTGGCAGGGATTTCCTATGGAAATCCCTATGGTGGAAATAGAGGGGTCCTTTGGACCCCTGTATCTCCTGTTCCATCAACGCTAGAGCATGGCCTTTCCAATGATACCAAAAATGACCAGGTTCAGAGTAAATAAAAAGTTTTAAAAAAAATTATAAATCAAAAATAAAAAGTCTTTTTTTAAATTTATTGATGCAGCACTATTGTTCACTTTCAATTATAATGTGAGCAATAATGCTGCACTAACAAAAAATATATATTTTTTTAATCTTAAGCTATAATCGCATATTTTCTCAGAAATATACAGTAACGAGTACCCATTTCTAAATTTTTTTAACAAAACGTAACTCATAGAATATATAACCGCAAAGGCTTGGATGATAAAATGTGAAAAAATAATTTTATATGCTTTAGACCAGTGGTTCCCAACCGCGGTTCTCAAGTACTCCCAACAGGTCAGGTTTGCCAGATATCTGAAGCACAGCACAGGTGATGGGATACTTGAAGACCATGGTTGGGAACCACTGCTTTAGATGATTGAAATTCTTTTTTAAACATATTTTTATTCATCTTGGATCAACACAAGGAAAAACAAACAGAAAGACGTCATATTATACAACAATGATAGATATGAAAACCGCATAAACATATGGCATCCAGCAGTTAGACTAAGAAGTCATAATACAACTATACCAAAACCAATTAGACAATTCCAGGCATATCGCTCGTGAATTCCCATCTCCATCATTATTTACACGGGGTGGACTCCACCAAGAGGAGGAAGGGTGGTTATGTGCGGGTAGGTAAAGTGTTCGTGGGGGAGGAGGCCAGAAAACAGGTTAGGGAGTGGTCAGGAGGACCATGTGGGATCGGTGGTGTACCCCGCAGCATCTGTAATGAGTACCAAGGAGCACAAAAAAAGGTACGTCGCGAAGAGTCCTTGGTTTCGCATGGAAGGGTACGAATAAGGGGGGCCCAATTGGAAAAGAAGGGCTGAGTCCTCTTTTCCTGAGATAGTGAAGCCTCAGTCCAGTCCGCCACAAATATGGCATAGATTCTCTCGTAAACCATGCGAAAGGAAGGAGGGGAAGTGGAGATCCATTGGGAGAGGATTGCTTTCTGGCCGGTCGCGGCTAGCAGGGTGAGCCAAAACCGATGGCATTTATCAAAAGGCCTGGGGGTGGGAGGGGTCGGGCAATTGAAGATGGCCCATTCCGGGGTGAAAGGGAGTTCCAATCGGAGAACCTGAGAACCAAATCGTCGTATGGTGTCCCAGAACAGTTGAATGAAGGGGCATGACCATAAGCAATGGTGAAGGACGGCCTGGGCACCCTGACATTTTAAACAATTTGCAGTAGGCGATAGTCCAGCCTGGGCCATTCTGTCGGGTGCCATGTACGCTGGATGAAGTATTCTATAGAACATGTCCCAGTAATTAGCCGAAGGGAGGGAGCGTCTGGATATGAAGGTGGACACTATCAAGTCATGCACAGAGAGCTCAGGAAAGCTGGCGGTCCATCTAGTTATTGCTGCCCAGGGGAGCTTGGTAGCGAGCGAGGAGTGCAAGAGCACGTAAGTAGCAGAGGTAGAGGAGGGACAAAGGGCGGGCTAGTAAGTGCGTGTCTAGTGGATTAGCTAGGTCATTAGGGGAGAGTACGCTTAATTGGGTCAGGAGAAATTGTTTTAATTGTAAATAAAATACCGTGTGTACAGTTGTGTTCAAAATTATTCAACCCCCACTGAAATTGAGTGTTTTGGCCAGTTTGACATTGATTTTGATCATTCAGTCATCTTGCTTACAATTAAATCAAAGAGGCACGTGTAGGTCAGACAAATATAACATAACATTTAAAATGAAATAACCACAAATGTCTTTTCTGTGCTCACATCAACATCAGTTTTATTCAACCCCCAAGTGACATTCAATCTTCGTACTTAGTACAACATCCTTTTACAGTTATAACAGCTTTTAAACGTTAAGCATAGCTTGACACAAGTGTCTTGCAGCGATCTACGGGTATCTTCACCCATTCGTCATGGGCAAAAGCCTCCAGTTCAGTCACATTCTTAGGCTTGCGCACTGCAACTGCTTTCTTTAAGTCCCACCAGAGGTTCTCAATCGGATTTAAGTCAGGTGACTGCGATGGCCACTCCAAAACGTTCCAGCCTTTAATCTGCAACCATGCTCTAGTGGACTTGGAGGTATGCTTGGGATCATTGTCCTGTTGAAAGGTCAAACGTCTCCCAAGCCTCAGGTTTGTGACGGACTGCATCACATTGTCATCCAATATCTCCTGGTACTGAAGAGAATTCATGGTACCTTGCACATGCTGAAGCTTCCCTGTACCTGCAGAAGCAAAACAGCCCCAAAGAATGATTGACCCCCCGCCATGCTTCATAGTAGGCAAGGTGTTCTTTTCTTCATAGGCCTTGTTCTTCCTCCTCCAAACATAGCGTTGATCCATGGGTCCAAACAGTTCTAATTTTGTTTCATCAGTCCACAGAACACTATCCAAAACTTCTGTGGTTTGTCCACATGACTTTTGGCATACTGCAGTCGACTCTTCTTATTCTTTGGAGACAGCAAGGGGGTGCGCCTGGGAGTTCTGGCATGGAGGCCTTCATTACGCAGTGTGCGCCGTATTGTCTGAGCTGAAACTTCAGTACCCACATCTGACAAATCTTTTCTCAGTTCCTCAGCAGTCAAACGGGGACTTTTCTCCACTCTACGCTTCAGGTAGCGCACAGCAGTCGAAGTCAGCATCTTCTTTCTGCCACGACCAGGTAGCGTTTCAACAGTGCCCTTTGCCTTGAATTTGCGAATGATGCTTCCTATGGTCTCTCTTGGTATGTTTAACATCTTTGCAATCTTCTTATAGCCATTGCCCTTCCTGTGAAGAGTAATCACCTCTTCTCTTGTCTTCCTGGACCATTCTCTTGACTTCACCATGTTTGTAACCACACCAGTAAATGTCTAGAAGGAGCTGAGTATCACAGTCATTTTAAAGCTGCCTAATTGGTGCTTATTATGCTTTATTGCTGCTCCGTGACATCCACAGGTGTTTTCAATACCTGATTGAAAACACTTGAATGAACCTCTGTTCTTCAGAGTGGTAGTCTTTAAGGGGTTGAATAATTGTGTCAATGAAGAATACACAAAAGAAACATTTACTACTGTATTACAAAACCAATTGATGTCATTTTAGTTGCATATGGTTCTTTAAAAAGTCCTTGTAGGATTTCATTCTGAATACAATTACAAATGTCACTAAATTCCCTAAAACCCTTTACAGCATTGGGGGTTGAATAATTTTGAACACAACTGTATGTCTAGAGGTGCAATTCGGTCCTTTCGGGTCGTATAAGAATACAGCAAGCCCGATACATTACATTGATGGAGTAAACCCGCGGTGAGCCAAGGTGTGAAAAATCAGAGCTGGAGAGGCATTTTGAAAGTGAGGGTTGTGAATGATGGGGGACCACAGAGTCATTTGCCAGGTTAACTGAAGGCGCTTGCGAATCTTGATCCAAGCTATTTTCGTAGAGGACAATAATGGGTTAGAGCGCAGGCTGGGGGGATGACAATGGGTGAGCTATGGTGAAGGAATGCCAATAGGGAAGATGAGGGGAGCAATGCCTGTTCGACCTGTAAGGGCACAAAGTGTGAAGTGCCATTCAACCAGTCAGCAGCATAACGGTATAGGGCCGCTAAATTATAGTCAAATATATTTGGGAAATTAATACCTCCCTTATCTAGCGGCTGTTGGAGGGCCGGAAGTGGAATGCGTGCTCGTTTACTTTGCAAAATGAATGCTGCATATTGCCTATGTAAGAGTTGGAGGTCCGTGGGTTTCAACAATAGAGGCAAGACCTGCAGAGGGTAGAGTAATTTGGGGAATAAAGTCATTTTAATAAGTGCGGCCCTTCCTAAATAGGACAACGGGAGAGAACTCCATGCTTCCAAGAGTAGCTTAGTTTGGGTTAAATGAGGGTCAATATTGAGACTGTATAAGTGCGAGAGGTCCGCTGGTAGGATGATTATTATTTATTATTATTATTCTTTATTTATAAAGCGCCAGCATATTCCGCAGCGCTGTACAATAGGCACAGTATAGACAGGGTTACAATACATTGAACAACATTTGACAAACAGTACAGGCGGAGATGAGGGCCCTATTCCCGTAGGAACTCACAATCTGGGAGGGTTGGGGTTGGAAACAGGAGGAGAGGACTGTAAGGTGAGAGTGATTGATGGTTGCGTCGGTACGTTGGGTGGTAGGCTTCCCTAAATAGGAATGTTTTAAGGGAGCGTTTGAAGGAAGAGAAGTTAGGGGAAAGTCTGACAGTACGAGGGATAGCGTTCCAGAGAGTGGGGGCTGCGCGTGAGAAATCCTGCAGTCTATCATGGGAAGAGGTGATGCGGGGAGAAGCTAGGCGCAGGTCACTGTTTGACCTTAGGGAGCGGGCTGGGGTGTATTTGGTGATTAGTGAGGACAGGTAGTGGGACGCTGAGTTAGTGAGGGTTTTGTAGGTAAGGATAAGGATTTTGAACTTAATTCTGCAGTGGATGGGGAGCCAGTGAAGGGACTCGCAGAGGGGAGCAGCAGAGACAGAGCGGCGGGTGAGGTGAATTAGCATGGCGGAGACATTCAGGATGGATTGTAGGGGGGAGAGGCGGGACAGAGGGAGGCAGATAAGAGATTATTGCAATAGTCGAGTCGGGAGATTACCAGGGCGTGTATGAGTTGTTTTGTGGTGACAGCGGTAAGAAATGGCCGAATTCTGGAAATATTACGCAGTTGGTATCGGCAGGAGGAGGAAAGAGACTTGATGTGGGGGATGAAGGAAAGAGCAGAGTCAAGTGTAACTCCAAGACAGCGAACTTGGTTTGATGGGGAGATGGTGATACCCTCCACCGTGATAGAGAAGTCAGGAGGTGGGGAGGCATTGGAGGGAGGAATAAGTAGGAGTTCAGTCTTTGACATGTTGATCTTTAGGTGGTGGGAGGCCATCCAGGAGGAGATGCCAGATAAACAGTCACTGACTTTTGAAAGGACAGGGGGAGAGAGATCAGGGGTAGAGAGGTAGATCTGAATGTCATCAGCGTAGAGGTGGTAATTAAAGCCAAAGCTGTTGATGATTTTGCCCAGGGAGGAGGTGTAGATGGAAAAGAGCAGAGGACCAAGGACAGAGCCTTGAGGTACACCAACAGATAGAGGCAATGAAGAGGAGGAGTTACCAGCAAAGGACACACAGAAGGACCTGTTGGATAAATAGGAGTCAACCCAAGCAAGTGCAGTGTCACCGAGACCCAGAGAGTTGAGGGTCTGTAGAAGGAGGGGGTGGTCAACAGTGTCAAAAGCAGCCGAGAGGTCAAGCAGGATGAGAATAGAATAGTGGCGTGTTTTTTTAGCAGTTAGGAGGTCGTTGGTGACTTTGGTGAGGGCAGTTTCAGTTGAGTGTAGGGGACGGAAGCCAGATTGCAGGGGTCAAGTAGGGAATTGGAGGACAGGAAGAGGGAGAGGCGGTTGAAGACTAGTTTTTCTAAGAGCTTAGAGTAAAGGGAAGCAGGGATACAGGGCGTAGTTGGATGGAGAGTTGGGATCGAAGGATGGTTTCTTTAGTAAGGGTAACTAGCGCGTGTTTGAAGGCGGATGGAGAGGAGCCAGTGGAGAGAGATAGGTTGAAGATGTGTGTGAGAGCAGGGGTGAGGGAGGAGGAGAGGGGAGGAATTAGATGTGAGGGAATGGGGTTGAGCGGGCACATGGTGAGATGTGAGGAGGACAATAAGGAATTGACTTCCTCCTCAGTGGCTGGGAGGAAGCGGCAGAGGGTGGCAGAGGGGACCTGTGGGAGTGGAGGTGGCAGATAACTATCTTGTGTTGGGATGTTGCTTCTGATAGTTAGAGTTTTACTGAGGAAGTAGTCTGCCGGTCTTGAGCGCTGAAGGCAGCTGTGGGGGGAGGTGCAGGTGGGTAGAGGAGGGTGTTGAAGGTGGACCAGAGCCGTTTAGGGTTGGAGGACAGCGTAGATATAAGAGATGAGAAGAAGGATTGTTTGGCCAAGTGGAGGGCAGAGGTGTATGACCGGAGAATAAACTTGAAGTGAACAAAATCAGCTTCAGAGTGGGATTTCCTCCAGGCACGCTCTGCAGTGCGGGAGCATCTTTGCAGGTAGCGAGTCTGGAGGGTGTGCTAGGGCTGAAGCTGGCGGCGTGGGGCCTTACAGAGTCGAAGAGGAGCAAGAGTGTCTAGAGCAGAGATAAGCGTAGTGTTGTAGTGATTAGTGGCAGCATCAGGGCAGGTGAAGGATGAGGTATGAGGGAGGTGGTGAAGTAGGTTGGAGAATTGATGGGGGTCCACAGCATGTAGATTTCTGCGAGTGTGTGTGCGGGTGGGGGAGCAGGGTGTTTAGGAAGTCCAGATAGGTTGAAAGAGAGAAGGTGGTGGTCAGAGATGGGGAAAGGGCGACAGTTGAACTCAGAAATGGAGCAGAGGTTGGAAAAGACAAGGTCAATAGCGTGACCATCGCGGTGGGTAGGGAGGAGGGAGGATTGTGTGAGTCCAAGGGAGGACGTGAGTGAAAGAAGTTTGGAGGCAGCAGGGGCGGAAGGATCATCCATGGAATGTTGAAGTCCCCGAGAACTAGGCATGGAAGATTAGAAGACAGGAAGTGAGAAAGCCAGGTAGCAAAGTGGTCAAAGAACTGGGAGGTTGGTCCGGTGGGCGGTAGATGACTGCCACCCTGAGGGCCAGAGGAGAGAACAGGCGGATGCAGTGTGTCTCGAAGGAGGAGAAGGAGAGGGATGGGGTGGAGGGAGATGCTGGTAGGTGCAGGTGGGAGAGAGCAGGATTCCGACCCCGCCACCATTTCTCTCACCCGGTCTGGGGGTATGGCTCAAGTGTAGACCGCCATGTGAGAGAGCAGCAACGGAGGCCGTGTCAGAGGGCGTTAGCCAGGTTTCAGTTAAAGCTAGGAGGTTGAAGGAGTTTGAAAGGAAGAGGTCATGAATGGCTGTGAGTTTGTTGCACACAGAGCGAGCGTTCCAGAGGGCGCAGGAGAAAGAGGACAGGCGCTGAGGGATTATGGGAATGAGGTTGCTGGGCTTGCAGGGAGGTGATTTATGTGCGATGGAGATAGGATGAGAGGGAAGTATTGGATGTGTTGTGGGGCCAGGGTTAGGGGATATGTCACCTGAATAGAGTAACAGCAGGAGGGTGGGAAGGGATTTGGTGGGAGTGGGAGTGATTGGCAGCACGAGAGTTAGAGGGAGACCTGTTCTGAGGAAACAAAGGAGCTCATGCGAGGCCATCATGTGGGACGAGAGGAGGGAGGGAGAGATGCAGATAGTGTAGGGGTCGGTGGTAGAGGGGCAGGAGTTCCATTTAAGGAGAAAGGTAGAAGTACAGAGCAGAAGTGTGAGAGAAAGCATGATATAGACGTGGTTTTACCCAGAGTAAAAAGTGGGCCTTGCAGTTCCTTCCTCCAGTCCCGCAACTCCAGGAATCAACTCTAAACGTCCACTTAGGATGCCGCTTGGGAATGTCACTAGAGCCAAGGCTCAATGGAGCCACTCTTAGTTGTTATATAGGGCAGACTGATTGCATTCAGGCAGTTAAATGGTAAACACCTGATGCTGGATGGGCTGTGTCAATAGGGCAGGAGATTCACATGCTAATTAGCAAAGCAAATGGTGGAGAAAGGAGACAAAAATAAATAAATAAAAAAAAGAGACCAAGGTAACGTTACAATGTGGGTGCCTGCGAATACTGGGTGATGGGGGTCCTACCAGCAAAAGTATGCAGGGGATCAGTTGATATGTGGGTGTCTGTGGATAATGGGTGATAAAGTCTTACAGCAAAAAGTATGCAGGGGATCAGTTGAGATGTGTGTGTCTGTGGATAATGGGTGATAAAGTCTTACCAGCAAAAGTATGCAGGGGATCAGTTGAGATGTGGGTGTCTGTGGATAATGGGTGATAAAATCTTACCTGTGGAGAGAGGAGACACAGGAATTAGGGATCGTGATGGTGGATGGCATAGGGGATCTTGGATAAAACTCCAGGAAATCAACTCTAAATGTCCACTTAGGATGCCACTTGGGAATGTCACTGGAGCCAAGGCTCAATGGAGCCACTCTTAGTTGTTATATAGGGCAGACATGATCCCTAGGTATTTGATGGAAGGTGTGGGGGACCATGAGAAGGGAAACTGTCTGAGCCAGTTGACCCTGCGGTTTCGGTCCCAGGGGCAAAGCGACCGTCTTACAGGGTTATTCAGAGAGCGTGAAAAGCAGGAGAATGACTGGAGAATGAAAAATTCTAGGTCAAAATAGCCAAATCAGAAAAATTCTCCCTTTCATCTCACTTTCCAAATCGGCTATTTTGACCTAGAATTTTTCATTCTCCAGTCATTCTCCTGCTTTTCACGCTCTCTGAATAACCCTGTTAGTGTAATTAATTTGGAAACCCGAGGCCTTGTGAAATTAATCAAATAACATCAACAGTGGCGGGATAGTGGATGCTGGGTTCGAAAGGAACAGGAGCAGGTCATCTGCGAAAGCTACCACTTTCAGAGTCACAGATGATACAAACTAATTCCAGTGATTGCCGGGCATGTCTCTATAATGCGGATGAGGGGTTCCAGTGCGAGACTAAACAGTAGCGGCGATAATGAGCACCCCTGTCTGGTTCCCCTCCCTAGCACGAAGGGGGCAGAGTTGAATCCATTTGCGGTGACCACTGTGGAAGGGAAGACTTTTTTTTTGTTATAGCATTCTGGCAGGACATGACATATACAGTTGTGTTCAAAATTATTCAACCCCCACTGAAATTGAGTGTTTTTGGCAAGTTTGACATTGATTTTGATCATTCAGTCATCTTGCTTACAATTAAATCAAAGAGGCACGTGTAGGTCAGACAAATATAACATAACATTTATAATGAAATAACCACAAATGTATTTTCTGTGCTCACATCATTATCAGTTTTTATTCAACCCCAAGTGACATTCAATCTTAGTACTTAGTACAACATCCTTTTACAGTTATAACAGCTTTTAAATGTGAAGCATAGCTTGACACAAGTGTCTTGCAGCGATCTTACGGGTATCTTCGCCCATTCGTCATGGGCAAAAGCCTCCAGTTCAGTTCACATTCTTAGGCTTGCGCACTGTAACTGCTTTCTTAAGTCCCACCAGAGGTTTCTCAATCGGATTTAAGTCAGGTGACTGCGATGGCCACTCCAAATGTTCCAGCCTTTAATCTGCAACCATGCTCTAGTGGACTTGGAGGTATGCTTGGGATCATTGTCCTGTTGAAAGGTCCAACGTCTCCCAAGCCTCAGGTTTGTGACGGACTGCATCACATTGTCATCCAATATCTCCTGGTACTGAAGAGAATTCATGGTACCTTGCACACACTGAAGCTTCCCTGTACCTGCAGAAGCAAAACCACAATAAACTTTTTTGCAAAAAAATCACGAAAAATGCCTAAAAGATCCTAAAATTCTATAAATAAAGAGACTTTTTACTGCAGAATATTATAATGAACGGTTTATTAGATATTGAATTAAAACGGGACTATTTTTAACATTGAAGCCTATGGGATTCGCCTGAATAAACCTGCCGAATGAAGCCACCGAATGGCAGGGCATTTCGGCAACTTTTCACTGATTGTTTTTGTTCTCTGAATAGACAAAGCATTGCTTCTCTATGGGGATTCACTGCCCTCGAACAGGCAACGAACAGGCACCATATGTGCAGGCAATTCTCCAACATTTGGCAAACTGTCTGCTCTCTGAATAGCCGAACGACCAGGAAAGGTAAGCGTACGCTGAATTTCAGCGTTCGGTCACCTTTCGGCCCCAATTCGGAGCTCTTTGAATAACCCTGTATGTTAATTCTCTTTTTAGTATTTAGATTCTTCATTCTTGTCCAACCTATGACGACTTTCTGCTATTGCTCTTGGCTCACATTCCACACCCAACCTGTTTTCCATCTAAAATGAAGAATGTGTACCTCATCTCAGTCCGTGTCAAGTTCTTTTTTCCCACCTACCTTTCACCAAAGAGATTCAGTTCCTTCTGGTCCATCTCACGCATTTCACTTCTTTCTGACTGAAGATTAAGCTTTACTGGAAGATTTTCTTTTGCTTCATCTACACATGTTTTACTAAGGCAGCGTTTCCCAAACCTGTCCTCAGGACCCGCTTTCAGGCCAGGTTTGCAGATATGTGAAGCACAGCACAGGTGATATGATTTGCTGCTCAGTGATTTCAGGATTCAGTCTGCATTTCCCCAAGGTGATCTGTAAAATCTGGCCTGTTAGGGGGACCGGAGAAGGCCCCAAGAATGGGCATAAAAGCCTCACATCATGGTATTTCAACGAAGAGTAAAACCTTGACAATGTGATCACCAATCTTCAACTAGAATGCCCCCTATCTCTGTACCTCCATCCCTCCCTCATCACATCCAACTCTCCCGATGCCTCCAGTCTTTCCTAAAAAAAACATTACTTTAGAGAGGCCTATTGGCTCACTCCATATCCCACATTTGACAGGAGAGCCACCACTTCACTTATTTTGTATTTATTTCTTATTATTTTGTTGTTATTTAGTGATATTTAATTTCCCCTTCATTTATATGTTCTGGTTGTATGATTGTAATTGTTACAAAAGGTATCCTGCCTTGTCCCAAAATTGTATCTCTCCTGCCCACTGTATCCATGCAGCGAGACGTCCGTTAGCTGAGACCTGACAATTGCCTGCCGGACTTTGCCCCGAGCACTTCAGCCACTCTACACTTTACCATGATTGAGTGCTGTGTCCCTAAAAAGAGGAGCCTGCCATAGGGTGATTCCTGAGGAAGAACGCTATCGAGAACAAACATCTAACCTCCCACTCCTCCCACAGGGAGTGTGGCCACTCCAATAGAACTGATACCAGGGGTACCCTACACCAGCTGATGCATACTTATACAGCACACTGCTCAGCCCCCCCGTGCACGAGTCAGGGCGCTTCTTCGAAAGGAGTAGCCGGGGGACCAGAGCTACTTGGCAGCACCCAGGCTGTGCGCCGCTCCATGGGAATCACCCCAAAAACTGTAAAACTCGAATTCGAGACACCAGGTTGCCAAGAACACATTACTGGCGCACCGCTCCGACACAGCCAAAGTAGGCTCGAGCTAGGGACCATGACGCATTCCACCAGACTGGGCTGGGGCTAAGGGCGAAGGCACTCCAATTTTTAGGAAACTGGGCTGTGCTGGAAGCAGGTGCACCATTGTACGTGTGACAGAACAGCCGTCACTTTCAATTTATTACATAAAAGTTAAAAGTTCGTTGGTTCAGGTTAAATTTAGTTTTATACAATTCATGTCTGTATGATCCCTGTGTGTATTGTGTTTCTCTCGCAAATTCCGCACACCAAAT
>RXON01000817.1:0-35141 GCA_009667805.1 Leptobrachium leishanense | reverse complement strand
TATCAGGGTTATTCAAAGAGAATCGAAAAGTCACTGCACGTTCTCATTAATTCGGTGCGATTCAGCGATCCCATTATGGCGACCCTGCGGTGTATTCAGCAAGCACCACAGGCTGTTGTAGTGCACGGAAAAGCCCCGAACATATATATTATATATAAACAGGCCAACCGGGAATCCCCTACGTCATTCAGCGATTTCAGGCCATGTGACTGATCATGAGCAAAGTTACAAGTGCGCCGACAAGATAATGACGTGGAAGAAGGCGTAACTTAGAATGGACCTCGTCAAGGGGAAATTGTGAACAGCTGTAATGAATCTGCAGTTACAGGGCATAATGGGAAGCTTTTCTATTTAAGGATTGATCATGGAAGGTGAAGAGATCTCTTGATAAAGCCGCATGTGGTGAGCGGCGAAACGCGTCGAGATGAGGTTTTAACAGTTGTCTTTGGTGTCTCTGTTTACCATGGTCTTAGTTAATTGTTTTTGCCTTTAGTCAATGAGGGCATCGCTAGACAATACTATTACATGGCCAGTGTGACTTGTTTGGATACTTGATTTCTGATTTTTCTGTTGCATATACGTTCTTGTTTTTAAATTACTGCAAAAATGGTGACTTATGGCAGTGTGACTATGAATATATAATATCTGCTAACAGAAGCGATCATCTGGCATTATTATAGTCTCTGGGTAGACTATTGCATGGTAACCTACTTTGTGTAGGGAAGACTAATCACATGTATATGTGTTTTAAACGTTTTTTTGTTGTATAATGTATGTGTTCGATAAAGTTATATTTAGTTATCCGGTGTCTACCTTTTCTCACGCTGGAGCTCTGTGACACCCTCAAATAACACACATTACTGTGGAGCTCTGTGACACTCCCAAACAACGCACATTACTGTGGAGCTCTGTGACACCCTCATAATGTGCAATGTTTGAGAGCTCCACAGTAATGTGCGGTGTTTATTGCATTTGATTTCCTCCCCTTTTCATTACGTTCCTCCCCTTTTCTTTACATCCACCTACTTTTTCATTACATCCCCCCTCTTTTCTCCCCCTCTTTTCTTCTTTTTTTTAGGTCAATAAATACAAATTGCATTTTATTTAAATTGCTTTTAGGATGCAGGTTTTACAAAACATGGTGAGACATAACCTTTCAATCTATTTATATTTACAAACATTGATTAGTAGTAACCAGAATCACTCCTTAATGTTGGCAAAGGCGTGACTTGATCTAACAAGCAGGAGCAGATTAACAAAATATCCAAAATTATACATTTGTAATTTTATTAGGTTATATTTACTCAAAATTGACATCTGTTTAAAAACTGTCAAAGTCAAATTTAAAAAATAGTACACATTATTTCCATTATAATAACGTTCTGACATTTTTTTGAAAGATCAGAAAGGACTTCAAGTTAATTTCTGAAAAGGAACAAAGTTGTTACCACTCGATAACATCATACAATGCAATTGAAAAGGGAAACTAACACCTGGCTCCTTTCACTACGATTTCAGGAACATGGTCTGTCTAGCGATGCATACATTTACCTGCTACAGGTTCACTTTAATAAATCAAAACTAAATCAATTTAATAAGCTAAAGTGGTCAGGGTGTGTGGATGTCTCTTTTTTTATATATACTGTATATATATTCAAAGTTGTTTTCCCCAGAAAAGAACAGCAATATACAAGAAACATATGCCACATAGGTTACATCGGGAAAAGGTCAATACATCAAAGTTATAAGCGACATGTATTCGCGCACTCTGTACACCCAATCAATATCATAACTGTATATAGGGCGTGATTTTTTTGGGCTTCCGTTAGTTAGATACGAATGACAGCGATACTTTATATCATAAATCAAATAAATAGATCTAGCCAGATCCCTAGTAACGGTAACTAGGTGGGAAAAATCGGGAACAAAATCTGAAACAAAATAGCAAGACGGAAAAGGAAGTAGAGAGAAGAGAGGATAGATTGAAAGGGTAAGAGTGAGAAGAAAAAAAAAGAGGTAGTGGGGGGACGAGAACCTACACAAACATAAGGTAGGGGGTGACATCTAATGAAAGGGGAAATCAGGGAATGTTCCTCCCTCTTTTCGTAGCATTCTCTTCCCCCTCTTTCCATTACATTTCTCCCCTCTTTCCTTTATATTCCCCCTCTTTCCATTACATTACCCCTCCTCTTTTCTTTGCATTTTCTCCCCCTCTTTCCATTACATTTCTCCCATCTTTCCATTCCCCCTCTTTCCATTACAATCCCCCTCCTCTTTTCTTTGCATTCTCTCCCCCCTTTCCATTACATTTCTCCCCTCTTTCCATTACATTCCCCTCTCCTTTTTTCTTTGCATTCTCTCCCCCTCTTTCCATTACATTTCTCCCCTCTTTCCATTACATTCCCCTCTCCTTTTTTCTTTGCATTCTCTCCCCTCTTTCCATTACATTTCTCCCCTCTTTCCATTACATTCCCCTCTCCTTTTTTCTTTGCATTCTTTCCCCCTCTTTCCATTACATTTCTCCCCTCTTTCCTTTATATTCCCCCCTCTTTCCATTACATTTCTCCCCTCTTTCCATTACATTCTCTCCCACTAACACTTTTCTTTACATTATTCCCCCCGCACTTTTCTTTATATTTATTCCTCCTCGCACTTTTCTTTACATTTATTCCCCCGCACTTTCCTTTACATTCCCCTCCTCCAAGCCGGCTGCTTCCTTCAAGACTGCCCCATCCACAGCTCTCCACCGCAGCTCCATGTGCCTCTAACCAGCACTGGGAGGAAGTGACGTTATATGATCACTTCCTCTCAGCGCCGCAGAGTCACGTGATCGTGAGTAGGACCTGATCAGTGGGGGCCGACGGCTGGCAGTCTCCCTCTGATTAGGTCCTGGGGTTCGCCAGCCACCCGCTTCAGTCGGCCTAGGCTGCCTTGCCGGGCAGCTGGCTATGTCGACCGGCCGGCAAGGGAGGCTAACGGCCCGATGGCCAGTAGGGCCTGACGCTATCCTACGGGCAAGGGTTGTCTTTTCCTCATGTATCATGTACGTCTCATGTTTGTGATCCCCTATTGTAAAGTGCTACAAAATATGCTGGCGCTATATAAATGACTGCAACTGTAACAGTACATATACTTTGTGCAGTTAAGCAATGACTTACCACAAACAGTAGGGGAGAAGGACACAGCTCTATTATTATTCAGCTGATCTCGCAGAGCCACCATTCATGATCCCGAAGTACTTAGAAAAAGTTTTCACTGCAGCATTTAGTAAAAGTGTATTGTATGGAGCACACATCACCAAACTTTTCCCATGGCTGCCACATGCCCAGGTGGTGGATTAACTAATGGAGCAAGTTGGTAACCAAGGCCTCGATATCGGCATGTCTTTGGCTAAATTGTGGCCCTTTCTTCAGTTTGGTAATTTATATAATTCTGGCTTACTGGTATTTTCGATTCCCGATAAAATAATCTACCAATAATCAGCTTGTTCTGGCATTTTAATAGTCAAAATTTTTTTTGACCAGTGCCATATTCAGATATACAGGGTTATCCAAAGAGCTCCGAATTGCTTGAGAAAGTTGACCGAACACTGAAAATCAGCGTTCGGTTACCTTTCCTGGCCATTCGGCTATTCAGAGAGCAGGCAATTCGCCAAATCCTGGCGAATTGCCTACACATACGGTGCCTGTTCGGTGCCTGTTCGAGGGCAGTGAAAACCCCATGAAAAAGCACTGCTTCGGCTATTCAGAGAACACAAACCAGCAGTGAAAGGTTCCCCTAATGCCCTGCCATTCGGTGGTTTCATTCGGCAAGTTTATTCAGGAGAATCCCATAGGCTTCAATGTTAAAAATATTCCCGTTTTAATTCAATATCTAATAAACCGTTCATTATAAAATTCTGCAGTAAAGAGTCTCTTTATTTATAGATTTTTAAGGATACTTTAAGCTTTTTTCAGATTTTTTTTTTAACCCCTTAGTTTTACACAAATCCGTCTTTTAGTGACCGCTGCTGTTTTTACATTTCTGTGCTGTTAGTGTTTAGGTCAAATTTTCCTCTTACTCGTTTATTCAACCCACACATATTATACACCCTTTTTCCCGCCATTAAATGGACTTTCTAGAAATACCATTATTTCCATCATATCGAATAATTTACTATAAAAAAAATATGAAATAGGAGGAAAAAATGGTATAAACACACTTTTTCGTAAATTTAATCCCCAAAATCTACAACCACCCAAAAAGACCCCGGCTAAATAGGTTCAAAATTTTGTCCCGAGACTAGAAATACCCAATTTTTACATGCGTTTGCTTTTTAACCCCTTCACTGCTGAGACAGTTCACCTATGTGCGCTGCGCTCATTCTGACCATTTTGTGCTAATTATTTTTAGCTGACAGCCTAGGTCCTATTTAATTAAACTCCCCCAGACAAAAAACTTTTAAAAAAAACCTTTTTTTTATTTAATTTAATTTTTTTTTTTTTTATTTATTTAAAAAAAAAAAAAAAAAAACCTGGTCATGTTTGGTATCACTGGAAAGGCCATAATCAGGCCTTTCAAATGATGTCAAATAAAACCATCTAGCTGCCATGGATCGGGAGATATGGGGATCCTTAGGATCCCCTTATCTCTACATGGCAGCTAGATGGTTAACTGGCACACTGACATCCTCACACATATGGCGAGGTTGTCAGTGGGTGGAAGGGACCTGGAGGCTTGGCTGACATCCAAGATGTCAGCCCCCCTCCAGGTTTGAATCTCGTTTTGGCGCCAATTGGCGCCAAAACGTGACCCGGCAGCGAAACTGTTAATGCTATACACCGCTGAAAAGGGGAGACTCATCCCTTTTCAGCAGTGCAAACAGTATTTCCCTAGCTTCAATGGTTTGGGAGCTAGCGGGCTCTGAAGGAGCCCCCCTCCCCTCCATTGAATTGCATGGGGACGCCTGCTGATGATGTCACCACACAGCGTGGCGACGTCATCAGCCTCGCCTGCCCATGTAAATCACATGGGCAGGCTTCCTCCCTGCCAGATCGCCGAGGGATCCAGCGAGGGAGGTGAGTATCGGGCGGGAGGGGGATTAGGCGCCGCTGACGTACCCTGTACATCCGCGGGTCTAAGGGAGACCTGTGGACAGGATGTACAGGGTACGTCAGGGGTCCTTAAGGGGTTAAAAGTCAGATTTTTTTAAATTTATTTTTTTAAGTTTACTTATTTTTTCTGTAACAGCCCTTTTTATTATCATTCCCTGGACCTCATATGCAAATTTCAGACATTTTTGCTCAGTAGTTTCTTTGCAAACAGCGATTCATTTTCAAACAATCATACAAATGGTTTTGCTAATTTATTCACTGCCTCGTCTGCGGTCTCGGCGGCTTCGGCTGCGTGTGATCGGCTCCTGCTCGGGTTTTTCGACGGGTTAATCCAGATGTTTTTGCGTGTTTAGGCGTGCATTCGGTGGGTTTTGCGGTTAGTTTTCGTCGGATTTTGTGGTGACTTTTCCCTTCAATTCGGGGACCCTGTGGTGCTTGCTGAATACACCGCAGGGTCACCGAAATGGGATCGGCAAAAGGAACCGAATTGAAGAGAACGAAAAGTCACCGAACGTGCGGTGACTTTTCGAATCTCTTTGAATTACCCTGATAGTCTATGGCTGAATTTTTTTTTCCGTTGAATAGGTCAGCATTTGCTATAAAATAACTGAAAAATAGGCTGATACAATTAAATCAAGCCCCACAATTCTATAAACAGCAAATGGTGCAGCGCCACACAACATGCATCCACCACCAGGGTGCCCAGATAGCCAATCTCAGGATATAGTGGTTTCCCCTATACCATTGCACACAATAATGAAATCAATAACCTGGATCGGCGCAAATACTGCTCTCTGGGATCCCGGAATCTCGCATATATATATATAATAGAAGAAGAACAATAATAGTGCAACACTGTTTTGTAAAATATACTGTGAATATAAGTGATGAACACCCCACTTACAAGTATAGAGCCGTGCACTGGCTCTAAGTGGGTCCAGACATGTGGGTAATTGTCTTCAGTTTCTTAGGTGACCCCCACCTTACAGCAAGATTTTCTCTTTTTCTTTGTTCGAGGTTTAGACAATAGAAAGGAGAACAGGAAGAAAAATCCTTGTGTAGGTCCACAAATTAAAGATCACAATTGTATGTACAGTTGGAATTGTACTCACATTTTGTGGAGCTCACATAGCTCATGGATATAGGCCCATAGGTTTTTTTTGGGGTGGGAGAAAAACCCAGATGAAAAACCACCAATGTTTGCAGGATTCAATGAAGCAGGAATCAGGATTGGAGATGAAAAAATTTTTTTTAGGTTTATTTAAAATATAATTAAAATTGCCTCCAGAACGCGTTTCGCCGCATCAAAAAACGGCTTCATCAGCTGGAATGGTTAACATGGGCCTTTGGACCCTTTTATAATGTCCATAAATGTTTTTAATTGTCCCCATATGTCCTGTCTGCTTCACTGATTGATCCTTCCGGTTTCCGATAGTGGGCGCCGCCATTTTGCGCATGCGCGGTTTACTTCCGCGTTCCACTGCGTTCCAATGCGCCGATTTCACTTCCGCGTTCCACCGCGTTCCAAGCGTTGCTCTCTTACTTCCGGTCGACGATTCTCGGCCAGAGAGATGAAAAATTGTTCTTTTCATTGATTTCAACGATTGGGGTTCCTTTAAAAACTTCCCATTTTCGCCATATATATATCAAAACAGAATATTACATATATTAACTCAATTTTGAAGGGGCTAAAACTATAAAATTAATTTGTGCACCCCGCAGGGTCTCCCAATTATCTCTTAGTATGCCTAATTAATGTGTATGGTGAATTTTATAAAAGTGATAGCTTCTCCACAAATATTATATATTAAACTCTATTTATGCCTTCCTAAAAGAAGGTCTTTTATGGTCTACACTCTCCAAAAGTGATCATGCATTCATTACAATAGCCTCCTTTGCTGAAAAAGTGTCCTGTGTTTCAGTGCTTTAATTAAATTACAGTGGTATTTATATATTTTCTGGTAATCCTTATAGTTATACCACTATAATTACCTATCTAATAAAACTATATGAATTATATCATTCTACAATTATCTGTGTGTTTTTTATATTATTATGATACTTTATTATTTACAATGTATTTTTAATATTGTCGTGAATTTTAGCTCAATATTAAAGTGCCTTAATAGTGCTATTTTAAATATTTATTAAATACATTAAGTGCTTATGGAATGTTAATCATAAATTACTAACAATTAGTGACTATTGAAACTAAAATTTGTTATAGTATTACTCTTTTTACCATAATTTTTATGATATTAATTGATGTAAAATAGTGCATAATATAGACCTCATATAAACAGAGACCGCCATTTAAAGTGCCATATTGAGAATTTGCATTATCCAGATGTAGAAGTGCTGTGTTGATAATTAATGTGTGTCCATCGCTTAAAAAGCTTCAATTTTAATATTGTTTAAAAATAGCAACAGATTCAATATATTATTAAGTAATATGATTCTCATTTATATATAAAAAAAGTCTTATTATGACCCCAAGAAGTGCACAACAACTCACAAAAAATGAACCACCTCAAAGTCATTATTTAACCCATTTGGTGCCATAGTGCCCATTTCATAAATAGTCCGCATCTCTTCTTGTCCCAGTTTGTTAACAATGTTATCATCCATATCGGTTTTGTATATTTTTTTGATGGCCATAAATTTCAAACCTAATGGGGAACTCCCATGTCGAATTTTAAAGTGCAATGAAACTAAATGATGGTTTCATAAGATTTTTTTATGTTTCTGACATGTTCAGAAACTCTTATGTTAAAAGCCCTTTTTGTACGCCCAATGTATTGGAGACCACAGGGACATTCTAAAAGATATATTACACTTTTTGAGCAGCAGTTAAGAGCCTCTTTCATTTGTATCTTTTGGTTAGTTTTCTTATTAAAAAACTCCATTCTACAGTTCTTCTTATTACCGGTTGACCTGCAGGCCAAACATTGTCCACAAACATGGAAACCATTTTTTACACTGAATTGGTTATGATTTATCTTTTTGTTCTTCGGTTTACTATGTACCAAATTCATTTTCAAATTTTTAACTCCTCTGAATACTATTTTTGGTTGTTCCCCCAGTATACCATTGAGGTCCTTATCTTTCCGAAGGACATGCCAGTGTTTCCTAATTATTTTTTTCATGTTTTGGGCTTTGCTATTGTAGTCACACAAAAATAAAACTTCTTCTTTGATCTTTTTTTTGGGTTTGTATTGAAGTAGGTTTGTCCGGTCCTCCTGTTTGAGTTGATTAATAATAGTGTCTAATTCTAGGGCATTATACCCCTTCTCTACAAAATCTTTTTTTAAAAATTGGGCTTGTTGCTCGAAAACGTGAAGATCTGAGCAATTCCGTCTTAGACGAATGAATTGCCCTTTGGGCACCCCTTTAAGCCACGATGGATTATGACAGCTATTTGTATTAATATAAGTGTTGGTGTCCACTTCTTAAAAAAAGTTTTACATTTAACAGACCCTTCACTAATATAAATTTCTAAATCAAGAAACGTTACTTTCTCTCTACTCCATTTATTTTCTAATGTGATGCCCCAAGCTTGACTGTTGAGGCTATTTAAAAAGATGCCTAAGTCTTCTTCACTGCCTCTCCAAATAAAAAACACGTCATCAATGTAACGTTTGTAGATGGGGATGTTGTGCGCCCAGCTATGCGAACCGTAGACAAACTGGGCTTCCCAGCCTGCCATATATAGGTTCGCATAGCTGGGCGCAAACTTAGTCCCCATCGCTGTTCCATTTTTCTGCAAGAAAAAATCATCTCCGAATTTAAAATAATTATTTTCTAAAATAAATTGTATACTTTCCATGATAAAGCTCACTTGTATATCATCAAGTTTCTTAGAATCCTTTATTCTTTCGTTAACTATTTGTATACCCATAGCATGGGGTATATTACTGTATAATGAGTTAACGTCACTAACGACCATTATATATTCTTTCTCCCATTTTATTTCTTCTAATATCTGTAATATGTTAATGGTATCCTTTAGGTACGATGGTATCTCTTTAACAATAGGCTGGAGGAGGATATCTACATATTCAGACAGACAACTTGTGATAGAATGGATTCCTGCCACTATAGGTCTCCCGGGTGGTTCAATTGTATTTTTATGGATCTTAGGTAAAATATAAAAATGTGGTGTTTTGATGTCCTCGATCATCAAATACTGAAACTCACGTTCATTAAGAATCCTTATCTTCACCACCTTGAAGGAGAGACTGCAGGTTTTCTCTAATGGTTACTATAGGATTGCTTTTAAGTTTGGTGTACGTTTTCTGATCTTCCAATATGCGTAATGCCTCCTTATTGTATGCTTCCTTGGACCAAATAACAATCCCCCCCCCTTATCCGCAGGTTTTATTATGATTGTCTCATCACTATCGAGATTTTTTATCGCTTTTTTTTCCTCTATGGTGAGGTTGTGATTTTTCTCTTTAACAATCATCCTGTCTATGTCGGTAGACACCAAATTTTCAAACATTTTGATTTCATCCGTGATGGTATGTCGCGGATAGAATTTTGATTTTTTCTTTAAATCCGTATGTGTGAATTTATCTGGGTCTGTCGGCACATTCCTTTCTATTGGGGATCTCAAAAAAAATTTTTTTTAAACTTAGTTTTCTTTTAAAACGTTGCAGATCTATATACATACTGAACTTATCCATCTGTTTAGTGGGGTTGAAGTTTGCCCCCACTAAACAGATGGATAAGTTCAGTATGTATATAGATCTGCAACGTTTTAAAAGAAAACTAAGTTTAAAAAAAAAATTTTTGAGATCCCCAATAGAAAGGAATGTGCCGACAGACCCAGATAAATTCACACATACGGATTTAAAGAAAAAATCAAAATTCTATCCGCGACATACCATCACGGATGAAATCAAAATGTTTGAAAATTTGTGTGTCTACCGACATAGACAGGATGATTGTTAAAGAGAAAAATCACAACCTCACCATAGAGGAAAAAAAAGCGATAAAAAATCTCGATAGTGATGAGACAATCATAATAAAACCTGCGGATAAGGGGGGGGATTGTTATTTGGTCCAAGGAAGCATACAATAAGGAGGCATTACGCATATTGGAAGATCAGAAAACGTACACCAAACTTAAAAGCAATCCTATAGTAACCATTAGAGAAAACCTGCAGTCTCTCCTTCAAGGTGGTAAAGATAAAGGGATTCTTAATGAACGTGAGTTTCAGTATTTGATGATCGAGGACATCAAAACACCACATTTTTATATTTTACCTAAGATCCATAAAAATACAATTGAACCACCCGGGAGACCTATAGTGGCAGGAATCCATTCTATCACAAGTTGTCTGTCTGAATATGTAGATATCCTCCTCCAGCCTATTGTTAAAGAGATACCATCGTACCTAAAGGATACCATTAACATATTACAGATATTAGAAGAAATAAAATGGGAGAAAGAATATATAATGGTCGTTAGTGACGTTAACTCATTATACAGTAATATACCCCATGCTATGGGTATACAAATAGTTAACGAAAGAATAAAGGATTCTAAGAAACTTGATGATATACAAGTGAGCTTTATCATGGAAAGTATACAATTTATTTTAGAAAATAATTATTTTAAATTCGGAGATGATTTTTTCTTGCAGAAAAATGGAACAGCGATGGGGACTAAGTTTGCGCCCAGCTATGCGAACCTATATATGGCAGGCTGGGAAGCCCAGTTTGTCTACGGTTCGCATAGCTGGGCGCACAACATCCCCATCTACAAACGTTACATTGATGACGTGTTTTTTATTTGGAGAGGCAGTGAAGAAGACTTAGCATCTTTTTTAAATAGCCTCAACAGTCAAGCTTGGGCATCACATTAGAAAATAAATGGAGTAGAGAGAAAGTAATGTTTCTTGATTTAGAAATTTATATTAGTGAAGGGTCTGTTAAATGTAAAACTTTTTTTAAAGAAGTGGACACCAACACTTATATTAATACAAATAGCTGTCATAATCCATCGTGGCTTAAAGGGGTGCCCAAAGGGCAATTCATTCGTCTAAGACGGAATTGCTCAGATCTTCACGTTTTCGAGCAACAAGCCCAATTTTTAAAAAAAGATTTTGTAGAGAAGGGGTATAATGCCCTAGAATTAGACACTATTATTAATCAACTCAAACAGGAGGACCGGACAAACCTACTTCAATACAAACCCAAAAAAAAGATCAAAGAAGAAGTTTTATTTTTGTGTGACTACAATAGCAAAGCCCAAAACATGAAAAAATAATTAGGAAACACTGGCATGTCCTTCGGAAAGATAAGGACCTCAATGGTATACTGGGGGAACAACCAAAAATAGTATTCAGAGGAGTTAAAAATTTGAAAATGAATTTGGTACATAGTAAACCGAAGAACAAAAAGATAAATCATAACCAATTCAGTGTAAAAAATGGTTTCCATGTTTGTGGACAATGTTTGGCCTGCAGGTCAACCGGTAATAAGAAGAACTGTAGAATGGAGTTTTTTAATAAGAAAACTAACCAAAAGATACAAATGAAAGAGGCTCTTAACTGCTGCTCAAAAAGTGTAATATATCTTTTAGAATGTCCCTGTGTCTCCAATACATTGGGCGTACAAAAGGGCTTTTAACATAAGAGTTTCTGAACATGTCAGAAACATAAAAAAATCTTATGAAAACCATTCAGTTTCATTGCACTTTAAAATTCGACATGGGAGTTCCCCATTAGGTTTGAAATTTATGGCCATCAAAAAAATATACAAAACCGATATGGATGATAACATTGTTAACAAACTGGGACAAGAAGAGATGCGGACTATTTATGAAATGGGCACTATGGCACCAAATGGGTTAAATAATGACTTTGAGGTGGTTCATTTTTTGTGAGTTGTTGTGCACTTCTTGGGGTCATAATAAGACTTTTTTTATATATAAATGAGAATCATATTACTTAATAATATATTGAATCTGTTGCTATTTTTAAACAATATTAAAATTGAAGCTTTTTAAGCGATGGACACACATTAATTATCAACACAGCACTTCTACATCTGGATAATGCAAATTCTCAATATGGCACTTTAAATGGCGGTCTCTGTTTATATGAGGTCTATATTATGCACTATTTTACATCAATTAATATCATAAAAATTATGGTAAAAAGAGTAATACTATAACAAATTTTAGTTTCAATAGTCACTAATTGTTAGTAATTTATGATTAACATTCCATAAGCACTTAATGTATTAATAAATATTTAAAATAGCACTATTAAGGCACTTTAATATTGAGCTAAAATTCACGACAATATTAAAAATACATTGTAAATAATAAAGTATCATAATAATATAAAAAACACACAGATAATTGTAGAATGATATAATTCATATAGTTTTATTAGATAGGTAATTATAGTGGTATAACTATAAGGATTACCAGAAAATATATAAATACCACTGTAATTTAATTAAAGCACTGAAGCACAGGACACTTTTTCAGCAAAGGAGGCTATTGTAATGAATGCATGATCACTTTTGGAGAGTGTAGACCATAAAAGACCTTCTTTTAGGAAGGCATAAATAGAGTTTAATATATAATATTTGTGGAGAAGCTATCACTTTTATAAAATTCACCATACACATTAATTAGGCATACTAAGAGATAATTGGGAGACCCTGCGGGGTGCACAAATTAATTTTATAGTTTTAGCCCCTTCAAAATTGAGTTAATATATGTAATATTCTGTTTTGATATATATATGGCGAAAATGGGAAGTTTTTAAAGGAACCCCAATCGTTGAAATCAATGAAAAGAACAATTTTTCATCTCTCTGGCCGAGAATCGTCGACCGGAAGTAAGAGAGCAACGCTTGGAACGCGGTGGAACGCGGAAGTGAAATCGGCGCATTGGAACGCAGTGGAACGCGGAAGTAAACCGCGCATGCGCAAAATGGCGGCGCCCACTATCGGAAACCGGAAGGATCAATCAGTGAAGCAGACAGGACATATGGGGACAATTAAAAACATTTATGGACATTATAAAAGGGTCCAAAGGCCCATGTTAACCATTCCAGCTGATGAAGCCGTTTTTTGATGCGGCGAAACGCGTTCTGGAGGCAATTTTAATTATATTTTAAATAAACCAAAATCTTTTTCATCTCCAATCCTGATTCCTGCTTCATTGAATCCTGCAAACATTGGTGGTTTTTCATCTGGGTTTTTCTTCCACCCCCAAAAAAAACCTATGGGCCTATATCCATGAGCTATGTGAGCTCCACAAAATGTGAGTACAATTCCAACTGTACATACAATTGTGATCTTTAATTTGTGGACCTACACAAGGATTTTTCTTCCTGTTCTCCTTTCTATTGTCTAAACCTCGAACAAAGAAAAAGAGAAAATCTTGCTGTAAGGTGGGGGTCACCTAAGAAACTGAAGACAATTACCCACATGTCTGGACCCACTTAGAGCCAGTGCACGGCTCTATACTTGTAAGTGGGGTGTTCATCACTTATATTCACAGTATATTTTACAAAACAGTGTTGCACTATTATTGTTCTTCTTCTATTATATATATATATGCGAGATTCCGGGATCCCAGAGAGCAGTATTTGCGCCGATCCAGGTTATTGATTTCAAGCCCCACAATTGCCCATCCTCTGAGATCTGCAGCCACCTAGTTTGGCAACATGTACCCACACTGTATTTACCATTTGTGTTCACATATGCTTATATGTATGTGTTTGTGTTTCTGTTCTTTATGGCAATGTATGGGTAACAGTAGGTGTCTAGACCTTCAGCCTGTTATTACCTGTGGTGTTCGATTCTCAATGACAGGCAGATCATGTTCCAGAATGCAGAGCCTTCCTGTGCGGGGTCAGTCAGGTGTCACCTGAGCAGCAGGAGGACAGACCCTGTGCAGCAATGTTCAGGGAAGCGTGAGTGTGGTGAGTGCAGCCTGTGATCCGGCGCCTGTTCTGCCTGTCATTTTTACTGCAAATGGAACACCAACTCTTAGCCAAAAGTGGTAAAGTGCTCATCCTATAATTTGTTTCTGGATCTACCCTTTTTGTCACTTATTTTCTGCTCAATATCTGAGAATTTGTGTTGATAATAAAATACAAATAATAATTTTACTTCCAAATAGCACTGACTCTAAAAAAGTGTTTATCAACCCCGGTCCTCAGGTCCCACTCACAGGCCAGGTTTGCAGGATATGTGAAGCACAGCGCAGGTGATATGATTTGCTGCTCAGTGACACTGCTTGGCAGTGGCGTAGCGTGGGTTGTCAGCGCCCGGGGCCAGCCAAGAATTGTGCGCCCCCCCAACCTGTGGACACGTTATCGATATTGCCCCAGCCAGCCAACTCACCCGGATATTGCCCCAGCTCTCACATGGATATTGCCCCAGCTCTCACATGGATATTGCCACAGCCAGCTCACACATGGATATTGCCCCAGCTCACACATGGATTTGCCCCAGCTCACACATGGATATGCCCCAGCTCACACATGGATATGCCCCAGCTCACACATGGATATGCCCCAGCTCATGATATTGCCCCAGCTCACACATGGATATTGCCCCAGCTCACACATGGATATGCCCCAGCTCATGGATTTGCCCAGCTCACACATGGATTTGCCCCAGCTCACACATGGATATGCCCCAGCTCACACATGGATTTGCCCCAGCTCACACATGGATATGCCCAGCTCATGGATTTTCCCCAGCTCATGGATATGCCCCACCTCATGGATTTGCCCCAGCTCATGGATTTGCCCCAGCTCATGGATATGCCCCAGCTCACACATGGATTTGCCCCAGCACATGGATTTGCCCCAGCTCACACATGGATATGCCCCAGTTCACACATGGATTTGCCCCAGCTCATGGATTTGCCCCAGCTCACACATGGATATGCCCCAGCTCATGGATTTGCCCCAGCTCACACATGGATATGCCCCAGCTCACACATGGATTTGCCCCAGCTCACACATGGATATGCCCCAGCTCATGGATTTGCCCCAGCTCACACATGGATTTGCCTCAGCTCACACATGGATTTGCCCCAGCTCATGGATTTGCCCCAGCTCATGGATATTGCCCCAGCTCACACATGGATTTCCCCAGCTCATGGATTTGCCCCAGCTCATGGATGTGCCCTAGCTCATGGATTTGCCCAGCTCATGGATATGCCCCAGCTCACACATGGATTTGCCCCAGCTCACACATGGATATGCCCCAGCTCACACATGGATTTGCCCCAGCTCATTGATTTGCCCCAGCTCACACATGGATATGCCCCAGCTCATGGATTTGCCCCAGCTCACACATGGATATGCCCCAGCTCATGGATTTGCCCCAGCTCACACATGGATTTGCCTCAGCTCACACATGGATTTGCCCCAGCTCACACATGGATTTGCCCCAGCTCATGGATTTGCCCCAGCTCATGGATATTGCCCCAGCTCACACATGGATTTGCCCCAGCTCATGGATTTGCCCCAGCTCTCACCTGGATATTGCCCCAGTGGCAGCCAGCTCATACAGATCGATATTGCCCCAGCTCCGGATCCAGCAGGGGTTGGGGCCCAGATGCCGGGCAGCGGGAGTGCCTGCCCGGTCCTGAACAGTGTGTGAGTCCATGTTGAAGGGGAGGTGGCTGCGTGCGTGCGTGTGCAGGTCACGCGGTCCGGCCAGTCAGGTGGTACAGAGACTCAGTACCACCTGATTAGCTGGACCACGTGACCTGCGCCTGCATGCAGCTGCCTCCCCTTCAACACGGACGGACTCACTGTTCAGGACCGGCAGGCACTCCCGCTGCCCGGCATCTGGGCCCCCTCAACCCGCGGGCCCTTGGGCGGCACCCGAGATCCTGGCGTGTCAGTCCAGGCCTCAACTTTTAGGGGCACAAATTTCTTTTGAAATTATGCGCCCCTAAGAAAACTGCACCCGGGGCCACGGCCCCCCAGCCCCCCCCCACGATACGCCACTGGTGCTTGGCTTTAACCCCTCAAGCACCGGGTTGCACTTCAGCGCCTTGTGGCGCCGAAGTGCGGCCTAGCTCCGATGGGGACCGCCATCTTGGATGGCGGCTCCACCCCCGGGTCCCCCTCGCTGCCCTACATCATCACGCATAGACGGGGAACCCCTAGCTGCCCGGGGATTTCCCAAGGAAATCCCCTGGTGGAGATAGGGGTTCATTTGAACCCCGATATCTCCAGAACAGTGGCAGCTAGGCCTGGGCATGACCTTTCGAATGATACCCAACATGACCAGGTACAAAGTAATAAAAAAAATAAAAAAAAAATAAAAAAAAAAAAACATGTTTTTTTGTGTATTGTTTTTATTAATGCAGCAATATTGTTCACATTTCAATTATAATGTGAACAATGATGCTGCACTAATGAATTTTTTATATGGGGTGCGTTTGCTAAAAATTACGTAATTACCCCCCAAAGAATGTAACAAGTCCCCATTTCTAATTTTTGTACAAGTGCACCCCATAGAAAATATAACCGCAAATGCTCATCTGATAAAATGTGAAAAAAAAAACTTTACGCACTGCAGATTATTAAAAATTCAATTTTTATTGCATTTTTTGTCATAATATACAGGCAGGACATGACGTATATGTATAAAAATGATATATTATGAATCTGCGGAGCCTGCCGGAAAGAACGATATATAATATGTCTGGGTAAAATGTGGCTACAAATCGCGTTTAAACATGATGCGCGTAAGCGGTAAAAATGAGCTCAGCACACAGCAGTGAAATGCCTCAGCAGTGAAAGGGTTAAGAGTGTGTTTGTTAAAAAATTGTCTGGGGGTATAATAAAATAGGACTTCAAATCAGGTTTAAACATGATGAACATAAAACAGTCAAAATAAGCTCAGCAGCACACAGGAGTGAAGGGGTTTTAAAAAGCAAAAACATGTAAAAATTGTGTATTTCTAATTTCAGGACAAAATTTCGAAACTATTTAGTCAAGGTCTTTATTGGCGGTTTAAGATTTTGGGGATTAAAGTTTGAAAAAAGGTGTTTTTGACATTTTTTCATTATATTTCATAATTTATTTATAGTAATTTATACTCTATGATGGAAATAATGTTATCTTTAAAAAGTCCATTTAATGGCACCAAAAACGGTATATAATATGTGTGGGTTCCATAAACGAGAAGAAAATTAGAGCTATACACAAACAGCGCAGAAATGTACAAACAGTAGTGGGTATTTTTGGACAGACAGAGGTAAAACCGCCTGGTCACTATGTGGTTAAAAGCAAGGTCTAACTTCAAGGAAGTTAGACCACCACGGGACCCAGGACAGAAAGGTGAGTATAGGGAGAGAGGCCTCAGTGACCCTATGACGTGGGGGACATCTTCCGCACTTACCGGTGACACATGAGGATCTCCCCCACACGTCATCCGAGTTTTTTGTGTTTTGATGTTTATTATATTTTTGTTCTGATTTTCTTTTGGGAATATTTTGGATTATAACAATTTTGTTTTTTTTTGTTGATTTTCATTTATTTTAATCCTAATATTGTAATAAAAGTTAAGCTTTATTTTTATTGGTTTGGAGCTGTTACCTTCAGCCATTTCAGGTGGGGTAATTTCTGTGTATTTACAATGTATCTCAGTGGTTAAAATTTCCATTAGTGTGCGCTCCAGCATATGAATTTGATACATTTTCGCCTGTATGGGTTAAGAACTTATATCAGCTTTAAGAAGTAGTATTTGTTCTCATATTGCAGTGTCATGTTAATGTTAATTTCTACAGCTGCACTAGTTGTGCATGAGAAATTACAGGGGAAATATGCAAAAAAATTGCAAACATTTTTCCTTTTTTTCCCCTCATCCTTTGACTAATTATACATAATAATTATGCATGTGTATACTTAACAAAAGAGCAGAGAGAAATCTCAATGTATCCTTCCTGGTAAAATCCTTTCTCAAAAAAAATAATAATAATAATTAAGTGTAAATAAAAGTGCAAAATAGCATTTACCATTAATACATGAGAAGTTATTTTCTTTTCCATCCCCAGAGCCAGCGCTCAGTGTGCAGTGAAAGCTGTATTCCCGGATACAGAAAATCACAGAGAGAGTCTCAGTCTTCCTGTTGCTATGATTGTGTCCCTTGTGCAGAGGGAGAAATATCCAATGTAGCAGGCATGAGAATAATTTAGACTAAATACATTATCTAATCCCTGAAATCATAGCTTCTCTTATTATAAAACAACAAAATGTGAAATATGCTGCATCTAATCAAGATTATTCACTTAGAGCACAGAAAAAACATGCAGAGCATGTGCGGTGTGTATGAACGTACCACAGAGCTCCACAGCAATGAAACTCACAGTAATGTGCAGTGTGTATGAGCGTATCGCAGAGCTCCACAGCAATAAAACTCTCAGTAATGTGCGATGTGTATGAGCGTATTACAGAGCTCCACAGCAGATAAACTCACTAATAAGTATAAAATAAAATATTATTAAAAAATATACTAAAATAATATTTTATTTACATACAAATAAGATAAATATAAAAAATTATATTAACATATTTTAGAATATTAAAAAATATATATTCTTGTTACCTTACCTAGCTTTTTTTGCTGGACGGGCTGAATTCTCCTTCCCCTCTGCGCCCCTAAACCTGCATCAAGCATACACACAAGACAGACTGCATGGCTCCTTCCTCTCTGTGCCCCAAAACCTGCATCAAGCATACACACAAGACAGACTGCATGGTTCCTTCCCCTCTGCGCCCGCGAATATGTTGGCGCTGTATAAATGCCTGTAATAATAATAATAATAATTCCTATTCATCCAGTGGAAGAGACCAGCTGAGACCCTGTCCAAGGCAGCCAATTGTAGCCCCCCAGACTCAAGGGCCCGGGTGCCGGGGCACCCTCTGCACCCCTGGTAGTTACGCCCCTGTGTGTCAGTACAAGAGGCCCTCATATACAATATGCATATTGTCGAAGATATATCAATTAAGAAACTTATACAAGATATAAATATCAATCGTCTATATTTCCTAGAAATTCTCCTGAATTCTTTTTAATTGTATGTGTTTTGCTTTAAAAATATAATGATCAATAACCGGATAAAAACATATATATATATATTTATTATGTATACAAAAAAGTTTCAAATCTCATATCATAAACAAAGATTTATAAACAACAACAACAACAACATCCACCAGCACATAGACTATTAGCTTCCCAATATATGTAGCTCCTTTTAGAAACTGCATATATGATTAATATCATTTACTTTATCCGTTAGTAACTGTACACAGATGGTTAATAAACATTTATGCTTAACGAAAACAATTAACATGTATTTCCCAGCAAACCAATGTTTAACAAGCTAGATCTTGTAGATATATGTATCTCTCTATGCTACGTGGATCAACAAACGATGAGCTATCACTTATTCTATTTCTAGAATGATAAGTAATAAAAACCTATTTAGTGAATCCTCCCCTAATATCGAGAATTAAACTTCTAATCTTCTGCTTTTTATATTGTAGTTATATAATTCCTTGCTCATTAATTTCAATCTCCTGTAACTTCCAAATTCAATATATATATATATATCTTGTATATACTATTTGCAACAAATACTTTAGGATAAAATCCTTATATCCGATTATTCTTCATATCTCCATCTGCAGATTTAGAAATATTTTGAAGACTCTGAGATTATCTCAAGTACTGTTAAATCCAATCTATTTCATTGCAAAGTACACACTCATATATATATATTTCTTACATTAATCCCTTAATTAGGCTTTCTCAATCATTACCTGTCCATGATCTGGATTCAATGTTTCTGTAGTTACAGCAGCAATATTCTTTGGATATAATGTATTGTTTTGGAATATGTGAAAATTATCAATGTCAGATATTCAATGCATAAGAGTTAGGCTGGGGTCAGACGAGCGCAGTGTTAACGTCCGTGTTGCCCGCACATAAGTACGTCCTTGATAGCATACAATTGTGTTAAATGGAGCCCCACACACAAAGTACGTCCGCACAGAAGTGCGGAGGCTGACGGACGCTGCAAACGGACGCAGGTTAGGCAAGAAAGTAATACTGCTAGAACGGACGTGCGGAGTGCGCCACGTCCACAACGTCCACATAGCTTTCTGTGTGAGTGATGGAACATGGTCAGACAGACTGCATTTATACATCCAGCATTTTTGACGGACAGAATGTTTTTTCATTGTAATTTATTTTCCCTGCTACATCAGTCAAAAAATACGTCAGTGAAAAAAACCGACTGTGTGGCCACTACCTTGTCGTCAGTCAGTAAGTACGTCCGTACTGCACGGACACACAGTCCGTAGAAAATGCGCTCATCTGACCCAAGCCTTAGAATTGTGCATTCCCATGAGGGAAAATTTAGGCGTGGTCCTAATTAAGTGAGATTTAATATCCTGAATGCATTGTGTGTCTTGTCCTGGAATGATCTGAATCTACCACGAAGAGTACATCCAGTTATAGTAAATTTGACGTCACTGAAAATCTACCCCTTCATTTAAATATTACTTTCTCTATATTACCTTATATTTATTCTTAAAATATAATATTTACTGTGCCTCAAGAGGGCAGTGTTGCTCTTCAAATATAATTTCACAAATTAATTTTTTATCCCTTATTTTAGGTCAGGGGTCAATTCCACTATTTTAGTTTGAACAAAGAACAACTATAGTTAATCCAGACAGTGCGTCTCGTTGTTGTCAAATTTGATTTAATATCTCTCATTATTTTGCTCATTCAAAGATTTTAAAGTACTTCTTTATCAGCTAGATTCCTTTCTAGTTAAATCAACAGAAAATGCTTCTATATTTAAATAGCGTCTTCTATTATTCAGTAATTATACTGTTGCACAGTTATACTCTACAAATATTTGGAACATCTATTATTTACTGTGAATATATAGAATATATTGATTATAAAAATATATTTTGTGAATATATTTATACCCTTGCATAGAAATTTTAAATATGTTTCTATACCCAAAAAGAAAAATATCTTTAATTCAAGGACTTGTTAAAACAAACCAATAAATTTAAATATGACATGTCTTAGCATATATCATATAAAGACATTTTATCGTCTATAGCATCATGTCTGGCACTAGACTTAGCCATACAAAAACACTTTATCTCTAGTGATTATAAAAACACCCATAACTCTTATGGTTCACCTAGCAATGAACTCATATAAAAAAAATCTTTGAGTCCATTTCTAAAACTAGAATAAAAATTGAAAAAGAAAAGACTTTACATTAAAACAAGATGGCTACAGGCATCCATTTTAATTTTCCATTATAATATACCTGACAATATATATTTTAGTAGATGATTTGCTATGTTTTTTCTCAATCAGTTCCTTTTTTTTTGCAGACGCGGAAACCTGTACAAAGTGTCCTGAGCGACTCTGGCCAAATCAGAACAGAGACTCATGCATCCCTAAAGTGATAACGTACCTTTCCTATGAAGATCTTCTTGGCATGTCCTTGGCCGTGGTATCCATTGTTTTATTTCTTCTCACTTGTTTGGTTATGATGATTCTCATGAAACACAGAAACACCCCAATTGTAAAAGCCAACAACCGAATCCTCAGCTTCATTCTTCTCACCTCCCTCAAGATGTGCTTTCTGTGTTCTTTGATATTTATTGGTTATCCTCACTGAAAAATTCTATTTTTCATTATAATTACCATAAACCTTTTCCAAGTTTCTTCTTATATATCAAAACCGAAGTAAGAGATGCGCTATGCCATGGCGGAGACCCCAAAAAGAATCAATCACAAGACTGTGTTGGTCTTTCTCAGAAGTCTAGCTTTCCTCGTTAAGCCACATCTATTTATTAAAATTCACAGAATTTATAGCCAATCAGTGTACAGATACATTACAACATCAAAGTTTAGCCACTCAGTTAACTTACTACCATATATGGTTCACAAGAAATCCTTTTCCCATCTTCCCGCTTCTGCGCACATTTTCCTGCACTGAACATAACAGGAAATCGGCCACCGCTCATATCCTATAGAAGGAACAACGGTCTATGCAGTATTGACACTAACAAAAATGGAGGGTAGGAACTTCACAGCCCATTTTATAAGAACAAGCTTTCCAAGACAAAATATTTATTATATTTTACAGGAAATTAAAATCTAACAATTCTTTCCTTTGATCACATATCACCTGTGATCATCTAAAAGATAAACCAAACTTAGGCAATTAAACTAATTATACCTGGGCTACAGTGTCCTTGCCTAAGACCTTTAGATCATTCTAGATGCTCAGGGGGGAAGAAAAAAAGTCTGGTATTTACTCCTAAAATACCTCAATACCTTTATAATGTACAAAAGGGATTCCCCAAGGAGGCCCTTTATGAGCATAAAATACACTTATCTATCTAGATTTACTCTTCCAGCAAACCACTTAGAGCGTAGGCAAAAATACCTAATCTAGACATTAAATAACTATTTATTCCCATTTCCCAAAATATAATTCACCGAACAAGAAAAGTATAATAACTTGAATGTAAAAGTTCATTTATCTAATAAATCAACATGAGTCAGATCTATATCTGTGTGTTTTCCTATGTTCAGCTTCACTCCACAAAACGCATACACACCTGCATTCATACACACACTCAAGAAATACATTCTCATTTTCACAAATCCAATCCTTTCTCACACTTATCTAGGGGATTAAATAAAAAATAAAAAAAATAATATTCCATAATCTAATACCGTAGTCCACAGTGTGAGATCACGGTGTGGTCTTTTTTTTCAACATCCCAGCTTGAGACGCATAATCAATGAATGTCATCAGAGCTCCCACCATAGGGACTCCTGAACAAGCTGTCTCTTTGCGCTGGTTGCTTATTACCTTTGACCTTTGACCTTGACACAAAATGTCCATGATTCGTTCCATATGCAGTCATTGTGACTGTCAGGTTTCTTGATGATGTGATACGGTTTTAGCAATAAAAAAGAAAAGAAAATATGGTATACCCCGCTAATCATATACATCCATACATTCACTGTCACTCTCAAATGCACGAAAACAATAAAAATGTTAATTTACACAAGAAGAGACACAGATAATAAATTGTAAAACTTCCCCGCAAAGAAAATTATACTACTTCTGACTCATTGTTAGAGAAAAATATAACGCATTTTTCGCTCCATAAGATGCACCTGACCATAAAACACACCTAGTTTTTAGAGGAGGAAAACAGGAAAATAAATATTCTGAAATCAAATAGTGTAATAATGGATATACTGCCCCAGCTCATGGATACTGCCCCCAGCTCATGGATACTGCCCCCAGCTCATGGATACTGTCCCCCAGCTCATGGATACTGTCCCCAGCTCATGGATATGCCAAAGCACATGGATACTGTCCCCCAGCTCATGGATATGCCCCAGCACATGGATACTGTCCCCAGCTCATGGATATGCCCCAGCACATGGATACTGTCCCCAGCTCATGGATACTGTCCCCCAGCTCATGGATATGCCCCAGCACATGGATACTGTCCCCAGCTCATGGATATGCCCCAGCTCATGGATACTGTCCCCCAGCTCATGGATATGCCCCAGCACATGGATACTGTCCCCCAGCTCAGGGATACTGTCCCCCAGCTCATGGATATGCCCTAGCACATGGATACTGTCCCCCAGCTCATGGATATGCCCCAGCACATGGATACTGCCCCCCAGCTCATGGATATGCCCCAGCACATGGATACTGCCCCCCAGCTTATGGATATGCCCCAGCACATGGATACTGTCCCCCAGCTCATGGATATGCCCCCCAGCACATGGATATGCCCCAGCACATGGATATGCCCCAGCACATGGATATGCCCCAGCTCATGGATACTGTCCCCCAGCTCATGGATATTGCCCCAGCACATGGATTTGCCCCAGCTCACTCATGGATGTGCCCCAGCTCACTCATGGATGTGCCCCAGCTCGCTCATGGATGTGCCACAGCTCGCTCATGGATATGCCTCCACTCACCTGTCGCCGCCATGTTAGGCTCCCTCTGAGCGTGCGTCTGGCGGTAGGAAGCTTGGGCACTCGCCTGGGGGAGCCACGTGACCGTGATCTCACGAGATCGCGGTCACGTGGCTCCCCCAGGCGAGTGCCCAAGCTTCCTTCCGCCGGACGCATGCTCAGAGGGAGCCTAACGCGGCGGCGACAGGTGAGCTGAGGCATATCATGGGGCAGTCGCTCCATAAGACGCACCCACTTTTCCCCCCACTTTTTGGGGGTAGAAAAGTGCATCTTATGGAGCGAAAAATACGGTATATATGAAACTTTGGCTCTAAAGGGAAATAGCCGAAGTACATATTCCATCCATTTTAAATATCAAAAAAAATATTTAATTACTATCCTATTCAGTCTTGTTCGGTGTTTTGAAACAAACCTGGTGTTTATAAAACACACCAATCCTCAAATGATATAAAAAAAAATAAAAACAGCATTAATTTTACCGAATCAGAACTTTCCATTTATCACTATATATGTTATGAAATGTATTTATGCAAATGCATTAAATTATATGTTCCTAAATACATTAATTAAATCTAATTTTAATTGGATGTGATCTTCAATAATCCTAAATGTTTCAGGGAATTTTGAACAATATTGATTGTAACCAAACAACAAAAATAATAAAATAATAAAAGACACAAAATAATTATCACTTAGACGACAACACAAAGATAATCCATCAGCATATAAAAATACATTATCTTCTTTCTTTGTCTTCTGTATTATTGGTTGAAAATAACACTTTTGTAAAACTAACATGTCTTAAGTTTTATTTCCAAATCAATGATCTTCTTTAATCGCATAATTTATTGATGAGTTGTCGATAAACTAGAATGTTTTATTGCCTGGTGTCTGATAATTCCTTATTATCCAGTTGATGTAACATCGTAATGTTACATGATAATGTGTTTGAGTAAATTTCCTTCAATTCCAACAGCTTTATCAATATTGGTATCACATAATCTTCCATCTAGCTTGATCAAAGTTGGCATGCATGGGTAATTTTCACCTAAAGTAAAAACTTGGGAAAAAAATGTATTATTAACCTGTCAAAAACGTTAAAATTCATATGGTTAACCCTTTCGCTGCTGAGGCTTTTCCCGCCCCTGTGCTGAGGTCATTTTTACCGGTTTTGCTCATCATGTTTAAACGTCTTTTGAAGGCTTATTTTAGTATATGACCCAGACATATTATATATCGTTCTTTCCGTCAGACTCGGTAGATTCATAATATGTCATTATTATATGTATACGTTATGTCATGTCTGTATATTATAACAAAAAATGCAATAAAATATGTATTTTCAATAATTTACAATGTGTAAAGTGTTTTTTTCACATTTTAACATGCGAGCAATTGCGGTTATATTTTGTATGGGGTGCGCTTGTTAAAACAATTAGAGATGGGGTCTCGTTACATTTTTTTTGGGGGGAAATTACTCTATTTTTAACAAACGAACCGCATACAAAAATCGTTAGTGCAGCATCATTGTTCACATTATAATTGAAATGGGAACAATATTGCAGCCTTAACAAAACAAAAAAAAGAAAAAAAAAGTGTTTATTTTTTTTTTATAATTTTTTTTTTAATTTTTTTTTATTATTTTTTTTAACAACATTTTTCACAGTAGTGTTTGGTATCGTTGGAACGGCCATGCTCTGGCCGATCCAACCATACCAAACATTAACCCCTAACTGCCACGGATCGGGAGATAGGGAGTTCATTGGAACTCCCTATCTCCACAGTTGGTGGCAGTTAGGGGTTAAGTCCAGGACTGGCGTCATCGTGCTACGCACGATGACGCCAGTCCTCAGTGGGAGTTCCCGGAGGCTTGGCCGACATCCAAGATGTCGGCCGGCTCCGGGAAAGGATCGCGAACCGGCGCTTTTCAGCGCGGATTCGCAATCCAGCTCCCAGGGGTTAATGCCAGGCACCATTTGGAAGGGCAGGCTGTGCCCTTCCAAATGATGCCTGGGTTAAACCCCGCAGAGCCGCCGATCGGGAGGGAGAGAGGTCCGAAGGACCTCCCCCCTCCCTTTCAGGCGCCTCCTCCGCACATGCGGGGGGCGCCTGAATTAGGTGTCATCGCGCTACCGCGATGACACCTAATTCCGGCGGCTGCGGTCCCGGATGCGCGGCTGACATCGAGGATGTCAGCCCGCACCGGGGGGGCCAGCGATCGGCCGGAACCCGGCCGAACGCTGACCCCAATGGGAGGACGCGCTCAGCGCGTCCTCCGCATACCAGCGGGAATGCTGAGGACGTGCTGAGCGCGTCCACAGCATCGAAGTGGTTAAATATCAAAAAGAATATTTAATTACTATCCTATTCAGTCTTGTTCGGTGTTTTGAAACAAACCTGGTGTTTATAAAACACACCAATCCTCAAATGATATAAAAAAAATAAAAACAGCATTAATTTTACCGAATCAGAACTTTCCATTTATCACTATATATGTCATGAAATGTATTTATGCAAATGCATTAAATTATATGTTCCTAAATACATTAATAAAATCTAATTTTAATTGGATGTGATCTTCAATAATCCTAAATGTTTCAGGGAATTTTGAACATATTGATTGTAACCAAACAACAAAAATAATAAAATAATAAAAGACACAAAATAATTATCACTTAGACGACAACACAAAGATAATCCATCAGCATATAAAAATACATTATCTTCTTTCTTTGTCTTCTGTCTTATGGTTGAAAATAACAGTTTTGTAAAACTAACATGTCTTAAGTTTTATTTCTAAATCAATGATCTTCTTTAATCGCATGATTTATTGATGAGTTGTCGATAAATTAGAATGTTTTATAGCCTGGTTTCTGATAATCCTTATTATCCAGTTGATGTAACATCGTAATGTGACATGATAATGAGTTTGAGTAAATTTCCTTCAATTCCAACAGCTTTATCAATATTGGTATCACATAATCTTCCATCTAGCTTGATCAAAGTTGGCATGCATGGGTAATTTTCACCTAAAGTAAAAACTTGGGAAAAAAATGTATTATTAACCTGTCAAAAACGTTAAAATTCATATGGTTAACCCTTTCGCTGCTGAGGCTTTTCCCGCCTCTGTGCTGAGGTCATTTTTACCGGTTTTGCTCATCATGTTTAAACGCGTTTTGAAGGCTTATTTTATTATATGACCCAGATATATTATATATCGTACTTTCCATCAGACTCGGCAGATTCATAATATGTCATTATTATATGTATACGTCATGACCTGTCTGTATATTATAACAAAAAATGCAACAAAATATGAATTTTCAATAATTTACAACGTGTAAAGTGGTTTTTTTTCACATTTTAACACGCGAGCAATTGCGGTTAATTTTGTAATGGGGTGCGCTTGTTAAAAAAATTAGAGATGGGGTCTCGTTACATTTTTTTTGGGGAAAATTACGCGATTTTTAACCAACACACCGCATACAAAAATCATTAGTGCAGCATCATTGTTCACATTATATAAGTACAGAAAAAATGGCGTCGCGCTCAAACTCACTTATTTTCGGAGCGGCAGCAACTGCCAGGAGTAACAGCCCAGTCAATGTATAAAACCTAACAAGCAAAAAGAGTGTCATCTGCGCTCGTTTCTATGTGTTCCATGTACAACAAAAATGGAGGTTTTTGTTTGTTTCAATGGCCATTGCAACGTAAGCCCACTCGCCACTTCAAGGCACCTCTTTAGAGTGGGTACCTAACAATTGTAACCAAAAGGCCGCTCTACTGAGCAGCTCCAAGCCCCTCCAGCTGCTTTTCAGCCAAGGAGAGACAAAGATGGTGGGTTTTATTTATACACGCACCAAACACTTCCCATTTTGGATCAAAAACAAAAACATGGAAAAGGAACAGCTGCAGAACGACGGACTGGTGTTACAAGCATGATATACATAAATACAGAAAAAATGGCGTCACGCTCATACTCACTTATTTTCGGAGCGGCAGCAACTGCCAGGAGTAACAGCCCAGTCAATGTATAAAACATAACAAGGAAAAAGAGTGTCATCTGCGCTCGTTTCTATGTGTTCCATGTACAACAAAAATGGAGGTTTTTGTTTGTTTCAATGGCCATTGCAACGTAAGCCCACTCGCCACTTCAAGGCACCTCTTTAGAGTGGGTACCTAACAATTGTAACCAAAAGGCCGCTCTACTGAGCAGCTCCAAGCCCCTCCAGCTGCTTTTCAGCCAAGGAGAGACAAAGATGGTGGGTTTTATTTATACACGCACCAAACACTTCCCATTTGGGATCAAAAACAAAAACATGGAAAGAGGAACAGCTGCAGAACGACGGACTGGTGTTACAAGCATGATATACATAACTACAGAAAAAATGGCGTCGCGCTCATACTCACTTATTTTCGGAGTGGCAGCAACTGCCAGGAGTAACAGCCCAGTCAATGTATAAAACAACAAGGAAAAAGAGTGTCATCTGCGCTCGTTTCTATGTGTTCCATGTACAACAAAAATGGAGATTTTTGTTTGTTTCAATGGCCATTGCAACGTAAGCCCACTCGCCACTTCAAGGCACCTCTTTAGAGTGGGTACCTAACAATTGTAACCAAAAGGCCGCTCTACTGAGCAGCTCCAAGCCCCTCCAGCTGCTTTTCAGCCAAGGAGAGACAAAGATGGTGGGTTTTATTTATACACGCACCAAACACTTCCCATTTGGGATCAAAAACAAAAACATGGAAAGAGGAACAGCTGCAGAACGACAGACTGGTGTTACAAGCATGATATACATAAATAACAGAAAAAATGGCGTCGCGCTCATATACTCACTTATTTTCGGAGCGGCAGCAACTGCCAGGAGTAACAGCCCAGTCAATGTATAAAACATAACAAGGAAAATAGTGTCATATGCGCTCGTTTCTATGTGTTCCATGTACAACAAAAATGGAGGTTTTTGTTTGTTTCAATGGCCATTGCAACGTAAGCCCACTCGCCACTTCAAGGCACCTCTTTAGAGTGGGTACCTAACAATTGTAACCAAAAGGCCGCTCTACTGAGCAGCTCCAAGCCCCTCCAGCTGCTTTTCAGCCAAGGAGAGACAAAGATGGTGGGTTTTATTTATACACGCACCAAACACTTCCCATTTGGGATCAAAAACAAAAACATGGAAGGAGGAACAGCTGCAGAACGACGGACTGGTGTTACAAGCATGATATACATAAATACAGAAAAAATGGCGTCGCGCTCATACTCACTTATTTTCGGAGCGGCAGCAACTGCCAGGAGTAACAGCCCAGTCAATGTATAAAACATAACAAGGAAAAAGAGTGTCATCTGCGCTCGTTCTATGTGTTCCATGTACAACAAAAATGGAGGTTTTTGTTTGTTTCAATGGCCATTGCAACGTAAGCCCACTCGCCACTTCAAGGCACCTCTTTAGAGTGGGTACCTAACAATTGTAACCAAAAGGCCGCTCTACTGAGCAGCTCCAAGCCCCTCCAGCTGCTTTTCAGCCAAGGAGACAAAGATGGTGGGTTTTATTTATACACGCTTCAAACACTTCCCATTTGGGATCAAAAACAAAAACATGGAAAGAGGAACAGCTGCAGAACGACGGACTGGTGTTACAAGCATGATATACATAAATACAGAAAAAATGGCGTCGCGCTCATACTCACTTATTTTCGGAGCTGCAGCAACTGCCAGGAGTAACAGCCCAGTCAATGTATAAAACATAACAAGGAAAAAGTGTGTCATCTGCTCTCGTTTCTATGTGTTCCATGTACAACAAAAATGGAGGTTTTTGTTTGTTTCAATGGCCATTGCAACGTAAGCCCACTCGCCACTTCAAGGCACCTCTTTAGAGTGGGTACCTAACAATTGTAACCAAAAGGCCGCTCTACTGAGATTTGCCCCAGCTCACTCATGGATGTGCCCCAGCTCGCTCAATGGATGTGCCCCAGCTCGTTCATGGATATGCCTCCACTCACCTGTCGCCGCCGTGTTAGGCTCCCTCTGAGCGTGCGTCCGGCGGTAGGAAGCTTGGGCACTCGCCTGGGGGAGCCACGTGACCGCGATCTCGCGAGATCGCGGTCACGTGGCTCCCCCAGGCGAGTGCCAATCTTCCTGCTGCCGGACGCATGCTCAGAGGGAGCCTAACGCGGCGGCGACAGGTGAGCTGAGGCATATCATGTGGCATTCGCTCCATAAGACGCACCCACTTTTCCCCCACTTTTTGGGGGTAGAAAAGTGCATCTTACGGAGCAAAAAATACGGTATATATGAAACTTTGGCAAAAGGGAAATAGCCGAAGTGCATATTCCATCCATTTTAAATATCAAAAAGAATATTTAATTACTATCCTATTCAGTCTTGTTCGGTGTTTTGAAACAAACCTGGTGTTTATAAAACACACCAATCCTCAAATGATATAAAAAAAAAAAAAACAGCATTAATTTTACCAAATCAGAACTTTCCATTTATCACTATATATGTCAGGAAATGTATTTATGCAAATGCAGTAAATTATATGTTCCTAAATACATTAATTAAATCTAATTTTAATTGGATGTGATCTTCAATAGTCCTAAATGTTTCAGGGAATTTTGAACAATATTGATTGTAACCAAACAACAAAAATAATAAAATAATAAAAGACACAAAATAATTATCACTTAGACGACAACACAAAGATAATCCATCAGCATATAAAAATACATTATCTTCTTTCTTTGTCTTCTGTCTTATTGGTTGAAAATAACAGTTTTGTAAAACTAACATGTCTTAAGTTTTATTTCCAAATCAATGATCTTCTTTAATCGCATGATTTATTGATGAGTTGTCGATAAATTAGAATGTTTTATTGCCTGGTGCCTGATAATTCCTTATTATCCAGTTGATGTAACATCGTAATGTGACATGATAATGTGTTTGAGTAAATTTCCTTCAATTCCAACAGCTTTATCAATATTGGTATCACATAATCTTCCATCTAGCTTGATCAAAGTTGGCATGCATGGGGAATTTTCACCTAAAGTAAAAACTTGGGAAAAAAATGTATTATTAACCTGTCAAAAACTTTAAAATTCATATGGTTAACCCTTTCGCTGCTGAGGCTTTTCCCGCCTCTGTGCTGAGGTCATTTTTACCGGTTTTGCTCATCATGTTTAAATGCGTTTTGAAGGCTTATTTTATTATATGACCCACATATATTATATATCGTTCTTTCCGTCAGACTCGGCAGATTCATAATATGTCATTATTATATGTATACGTTATGACCTGTCTGTATATTATAACAAAAAATGCAATAAAATTTGAATTTCAATAATTTACAACGTGTAAAGTGTTTTTTTTTCACATTTTAACATGCGAGCAATTGCGGTTATATTTTGTATGGGGTGCGCTTGTTAAAAAAATTAGAGATGGGGTCTCGTTACATTTTTTTGGGGAAAATTACGCGATTTTTAACCAACACACCGCATACAAAAATCGTTAGTGCAGCATCATTGTTCACATTATATAAATACAGAAAAAATGGCGTCGCGCTCATACTCACTTATTTTCGGAGCGGCAGCAACTGCCAGGAGTAACAGCCCAGTCAATGTATAAAACATAACAAGGAAAAAGAGTGTCATCTGCGCTCGTTTCTATGTGTTCCATGTACAACAAAAATGGAGGTTTTTGTTTGTTTCAATGGCCATTGCAACGTAAGCCCACTCGCCACTTCAAGGCAAATCTTTAGAGTGGGTACCTAACAATTGTAACCAAAAGGCCGCTCTACTGAGCAGCTCCAAGCCCCTCCAGCTGCTTTTCAGCCAAGGTGAGACAAAGATGGTGGGTTTTATTTATACACGCTTCAAACACTTCCCATTTGGGATCAAAAACAAAAACATGGAAAGAGGAACAGCTGCAGAACGACGGACTGGTGTTACAAGCATGATATACATAAATACAGAAAAAATGGCGTCGCGCTCATACTCACTTATTTTCGGAGCTGCAGCAACTGCCAGGAGTAACAGCCCAGTCAATGTATAAAACATAACAAGGAAAAATAGTGTCATCTGCTCTCGTTTCTATGTGTTCCATGTACAACAAAAATGGAGGTTTTTGTTTGTTTCAATGGCCATTGCAACGTAAGCCCACTCGCCACTTCAAGGCACCTCTTTAGAGTGGGTACCTAACAATTGTAACCAAAAGGCCGCTCTACTGAGATTTGCCCCAGCTCACTCATGGATGTGCCCCAGCTCGCTCATGGATGTGCCCCAGCTCGTCATGGATATGCCTCCACTCACCTGTCGCCGCCGTGTTAGGCTCCCTCTGAGCGTGCGTCCGGCGGTAGGAAGCTTGGGCACTCGCCTGGGGGAGCCACGTGACCGCGATCTCGCGAGATCGCGGTCACGTGGCTCCCCAGGCGAGTGCCCAATCTTCCTGCTGCCGGACGCATGCTCAGAGGGAGCCTAACGCGGCGGCGACAGGTGAGCTGAGGCATATCATGTGGCATTCGCTCCATAGACGCATAAGACGCACCCACTTTTCCCCCCACTTTTTGGGGGTAGAAAAGTGCATCTTACGGAGCAAAAAATACGGTATATATGAAACTTTGGCTCAAAAGGGAAATAGCCGAAGTGCATATTCCATCCATTTTAAATATCAAAAAGAATATTTAATTACTATCCTATTCAGTCTTGTTCGGTGTTTTGAAACAAACCTGGTGTTTATATAAACACACCAATCCTCAAATGATATAAAAAAAAAAAACAGCATTAATTTTACCAAATCAGAACTTTCCATTTATCACTATATATGTCATGAAATGTATTTATGCAAATGCATAAATTATATGTTCCTAAATACATTAATTAAATCTAATTTTAATTGGATGTGATCTTCAATAGTCCTAAATGTTTCAGGGAATTTTGAACAATATTGATTGTAACCAACAACAAAAATAATAAAATAATAAAAGACACAAAATAATTATCACTTAGACGACAACACAAAGATAATCCATCAGCATATAAAAATACATTATCTTCTTTCTTTGTCTTCTGTCTTATTGGTTGAAAATAACAGTTTTGTAAAACTAACATGTCTTAAGTTTTATTTCCAAATCAATGATCTTCTTTAATCGCATGATTTATTGATGAGTTGTCGATAAATTAGAATGTTTTTATTGCCTGGTGTCTGATAATGCCTTATTATCCAGTTGATGTAACATCGTAATGTGACATGATAATGTGTTTTAGTAAATTTCCTTCAATTCCAACAGCTTTATCAATATTGGTATCACATAATCTTCCATCTAGCTTGATCAAAGTTGGCATGCATGGGTAATTTTCACCTAAAGTAAAAACTTGGGAAAAAAATGTATTATTAACCTGTCAAAAACTTTAAAATTCATATGGTTAACCCTTTCGCTTCTGAGACTTTTCCCGCCTCTGTGCTGAGGTCATTTTTACCGGTTTTGCTCATCATGTTTACAGGCGTTTTGAAGGCTTATTTTATTATATGACCCAGATATATTATATATCGTTCTTTCCATCAGACTCGGCAGATTCATAATATGTCATTATTATATGTATACGTCATGACCTGTCTGTATATTATAACAAAAAATGCAATAAAATATGAATTTTCAATAATTTACAACGTGTAAAGTGTTTTTTTTTTCACATTTTAACATGCGAGCAATTGCGGTTCTATTTTGTATGGGGGTGCGCTTGTTAAAAAAATTAGAGATGGGGTCTCGTTACATTTTTTTTGGGGAAAATTACGCGATTTTTAACCAACACACCGCATACAAAAATCGTTAGTGCAGCATCATTGTTCACATTATATAAATACAGAAAAAATGGCATCGCGCTCATACTCACTTATTTTCGGAGCGGCAGCAACTGCGAGGAGTAACAGCCCAGTCAATGTATAAAACCTAACAAGGAAAAAGAGTGTCATCTGCGCTCGTTTCTATGTGTTCCATGTACAACAAAAATGGAGGTTTTTGTTTGTTTCAATGGCCATTGCAACGTAAGCCCACTCGCCACTTCAAGGCACCTATTTAGAGTTGGTACCTTACAATTGTAACCAAAAGGCCGCTCTACTGAGCAGCTCCAAGCCCCTCCAGCTGCTTTTCCGCCAAGGAGAGACAAAGATGGTGGGTTTTATTTATACACGCACCAAACACTTCCCATTTGGGATCAAAAACAAAAACATGGAAAGAGGAACAGCTGCAGAACGACGGACTGGTGTTACAAGCATGATATACATAAATAGAGAAAAAATGGCGTCGCGCTCATACTCACTTATTTTCGGAGCGGCAGCAACTGCCAGGAGTAACAGCCCAGTCAATGTATAAAACATAACAAGGAAAAAGAGTGTCATCTGCGCTCGTTTCTATGTGTTCCATGTACAACAAAAATGGAGGTTTTTGTTTGTTTCAATGGCCATTGCAACGTAAGCCCACTCGCCACTTCAAGGCACCTCTTTAGAGTGGGTACCTAACAATTGTAACCAAAAGGCCGCTCTACTGAGATTTGCCCCAGCTCACTCATGGATGTGCCCCAGCTCACTCATGGATGTGCCCCAGCTCGCTCATGGATGTGCCCCAGCTCGCTCATGGATATGCCTCCACTCACCTGTCGCCGCCGTGTTAGGCTCCCTCTTAGCATGCGTCGAGCGGTAGAAAGCTTGGGCACTCGCCTGGGGGAGCCACGTGCCGCGATCTCGCGAGATCGCGGTCACGTGGCTCCCCCAGGCGAGTGCCCAAGCTTCCTGCCGCCGGACGCATGCTCAGAGGGAGCCTAACGCGGCAGCGACAGGTGAGCTGAGGCATATCATGGGGCATTCGCTCCATAAGACGCACCCACTTTTCCCCCCACTTTTTGGGGGTAGAAAAGTGTATCTTATGGAGCGAAAAATACGGTATATATGAAACTTTGGCTCAAAAGGGAAATAGCCGAAGTGCATATTCCATCCAT
>RXON01000816.1:0-20052 GCA_009667805.1 Leptobrachium leishanense | reverse complement strand
TGTTCTCTGCCCACCACTCAACGTCTGCGGGAGGAGCAGACGGATGGTTCCCCCGGGATGGGTTTGTGCGCAACCCTTGTTTGCCCCGGGGGGTGAAGTAACCGTCCTCCCGCAAGGAGATCTCCCACCAGCAGAAGAAGCTGGCTACGGGCAGAGCGCCGCTGGTCTCTGCCCACTACTCAAAGTCTGCCAGGAGGAGGCAGACGGATGGTTCCCCCGGGATGGGTTGTGCGCAACCCTTGGTTGCCCCGGGGGCTGAAGTAACCGTCCTCCCGCAAGGAGATCCTTCCCCAGCTGAGGAGCTGGCCACGGGGCAGGGGCGCTGCTGGCCTCTGCCCACCACCCACAGTCTGCCAGTGGGGCAGACAGATGGCCTCCCGGGCTGGGTGTGCGCCACTGCTGATGGGCCTGGGGGAAAAGAAACCAACCTCCCGCAAGGAGATCCCCACCCAGCGGAAGAGCTGACACCAGGGCAGAGCGCCGCTGGCCTCTGCCCGTTTCTCCCACCTCGCCCCGAGGCCCGAGTGAGGATGACCCCGTGCAACTGCGGTTGCATCCCTTTGTCTCCCTTGTCGGCTACCAGGAAGAGCAGTCAGGTTTTGGCCCCACTTGCTCCTTCGGTTGCCGTGCCCGTACCTGGCCATCCAGGGAAGAGCTGGCAACAGGGCAGAGCGCCGCAGGCCTCTGCCCATTTCGGCAGCCCTTGGAGAGGGGGCCTCACGCAGCCACGGTTTCTTCCACGGCTGACCTGGGCACCCGGGCGTGTGCATTTAGCACCCGTTCCCCGGGGGAGCGGTAGCCCTGGAGGGGACACAGGGAGGCACGCCGGCCCAGGCGTATGCCCTCTCGCCCAGCCGGGGAAACCCTAAGGACATGGGTCCCGACCAAGCTGGCACGGCCGCAAGGCCAAATGGAGAGGCCTGGTGACTCGGCCTCCCAGACTGACTATGGGCCTGGAGCACCGACTCCCCCGGTATGACCCGGTGGGGTCAGACCAGGTGCGTCGAACTGGGGAGGGGGAGGAGTGTCACGGAATGGCCCAGCACCCTCAGCCAGGGGCGGTGCAGTGACAGTGGTGGCTATGGACACTCGGGTGCGGTGGCACGCACCCAGTTTTTACCAGTATTTTTATTAGATGTGATCATGGTGTGGTGTAATAAAGTGTCCCCGTTGGTTTATTGTGTAATGTATTTTTCCCTTTGTTGCTTGCTCGCCGCCATTTTCCGATCACCTTGTGGCGCAGTTAAGAATTTTCGATTCGGAAAATGGCCGATCCGAACCATCCGGTTCGGATCGCAAAATGGCCGATTCGACCATCCGGTCAATTGGCGACTCCCTGAAGGCCAAGGGCCAATGGCCTGGGAGGGCGGGGCAAGGAGTCCCATTGTATTCTAATGTGTGCAGAGGTAATAAATGCTTGTACTGTAAACAATAAAGGGAGTTCCTGCAGTGCATTCAGCTTTGACTGGTGTGTCTTATTTTCCGTACCGTATTTTCGTATCTGAGAGTCCCCCGCGATCTCAGGGTACGGTGTCCATCCAGGTACGAACCGAAGCGAGCGCTCTGTGCCTGCATCGAGTAGCAGGGCAGAGGCGCAGCGCAGGAAGATTCGGTTCTCAGAGAGACGGAGATCCGAACCGAAGGGCGTGGCGCGTACCTCGCTACGGTGTTGCGAGGGATTGCGGGAAGATCCGAATCCCTCGCCCTTCTGCCAGATCCGAAGTTCCTTTCAGCCGATCCGATCCGAAAGGTCAGTCCTCCGTTGGGATCCGAAAATTACCCGCACCGCGATCGGAAACGTTTCCCGCAAGATCCGAAACGTTTCCCACATAGATCCGAAGATTCCTCCGTGGCTGGCAGATCCGATCTCCACGGACGTCCCACACCCACAAGGTCAGTGAGCCAGCTGCTCGGGACGCTGAGTGCCGTATGGCTCAGTGGTCGGGCTGGTTCTAGGCAGGGGTCCCCCACCCGCCCGCTAAACCCTTCCCCAGGGACACGTCAGGCCGCACGAGACGCTGAGTGCGCGTCACTCGGTAGTCGGGCCAGCGGTAAGCGAAGGGGTCACGCAGATTGAGCACACCCGCAGGCGGAACAACATCCCATTCCGTCATAGGGGAGAAGACCTCAACGCAGATTGGAGCACACCCGCAGGCGGACGAGTCACCCTTCCGTCACACTGGTGGCAGCGGTGGGATTGCTCTCTGCAATCAATATCATCGATCCCCCGAAAAGACCATCATGGCAGTATATGCTGACTACAAACGGGACACTTTGCGGAATATGCTAGAGAACCGTGGTGGTACTCCGGGTTCCAAGAGTCGGGACATTCTAATAGAGGAGCTACAACGGTTGGATCAAGGTGCGGCGAGCGCAGCGCTACCGCCGACACCTCACCTGTGATCGTCACGGCCGGAGCCGACGAAAGCGAACTACAGAGGAAAGTACGGGAACGGCTGCCTTATACGGAGCAGCCCCGACAGAGGCAGTGATGCAGCACCTGGTCCGGGAGATCTGCCAGGAGGAAGAGCGGAGAAGGGAACGCGAGCACGAGCTGCGGTTGGCAGAAGTGCGGAGTCAGCGAGACCACAGCCTCCGGATGGAGCGATCCCCGGGGAGGAAGGTGCCCTTTCAGGCGTTTAAAGACTTCCGCGAGACCGACGAGGAAATAGAGAGCTATCTCCAAGATTTTGAACGGTTGTGTCAAGTACATGAAGTTCACCCCACCGACTGGGTAAGAATCCTGGCGTGCAAATTGACCGGGCGGGCCGCGGAGGCCTACCGCACGGTGCCAGATGAGGAAGCCACCAACTATGGGCACGTGAAACAGGCGCTGCTGAGCCGGTTCGCCGTGACTCCAGAAGCCAGTCGGCTAAGTTCCGAAGCTCTCGCCGACCCATCGGCGCCTACCCATGTAGAGTGGGCTCACCGACTACAGCGGGATTTACGTACATGGTTTCTGGGGAGCAAAGCGAGACCGTACCCGAGATAACGCAACTGCTACTGCTGGAGCAGTTTTTCGAACACACTCCCGCCGCCATCCGGGAGTGGGTGCGGGACAAGAAGCCCCAAACTGTACAACAAGCAGCTATTTGGGCAGAATGATGCGGACACGCGGAAAGTCACGGGGGGGAGAGCGGCCGTACCCCCCCGACCTGTGATCCCGGCCCCGCCCCTTCCAGTGCCGACGGGTCCGACCGCTGGCTACCCGACCTCCCAGCCGACCCAACAATATGGCCAACATACGCTGCTATGGATGCAACCAGGACGGCCATTATAAGCAGAATTGCCCAACCGACCGGACCTGGCAAGATCGTCCCCTAGGCCACCCCAGTCTACCCATTGCTACGACGTCGATCCTCCCTGGCCGGAAGCTCCGGAAGAATGGGAGCGTCTGCATGAGGCGGACCCCGTGCAAGCTGCCGCGGATAATCGCCATCACCATCGCCAGGCGGTTGTGGGTCAATGGGAAGGCGGCTGAAGGACTTCGAGACTCTGGGCTACAATCACGTTGGTCCGACCTCATTTAGTGCAACAGAACGACCGGCTACGAAATACTGTCGCAGTACGAGTGGCTGGGGGTAAAGTTCTCCGGCTGGAGACGGCCCGGATTCACCTGAACTGGGGATCCGGGGAGAAAGTAGTCAGAGTGGGGTTATTGAACCAACTACCGGCCGAGGTGCTCCTCGGTAATGATCTGGGACGACTGATCTCTGCATACTCCATGGAGGCGGCCACGCCCGTCACCACTAGACTACAGAGCCAACGACACAGCAACAACACTCCGAGAGGGACCCAGGTGAGACCTTCCCCAACACCCCGCCCGATCCCTACGCCCCGACCTATGCCGACCCTTCCCCTACGTCCTGACACTCCCTGCCCCTGGGGCTCCCCAGAAACCCTTCGCCATCAGACTCGGACAGACCCCACGTTACAAGGCTACCGTGACCGGGCTGGCCAGGGACTAGACGAGGACCGCAGCGACCGGATAGAGTGGAGGGATGGGCTACTCTATAGATATACAGAGAGGAGGGGGGGTCCAGGAAGAAACAGGTTCCCCAGAAACAATTGGTGGTACCCCAGGGCCCAAGACAAGAACTCCTGCGCTTAGCTCATGATATACCCTTGGCGGGTCATCTAGGCAGAAGAAGACTCGCCACAGGTTAGCGCGCGCTTTCTTTTGGCCCCGCCTTAGCGAGGACACCCGCGAGTTTTGCCGCACTTGTCCGGTCTGTCAGAAGGCGGGTGTGAAGGAATGGCTCAGCACCCTCAGCCAGAGATGGGTTTTCAGGACACTGTTATTTAATGACATGTGTTTGTGCCGTTGCACCAACGTCCCTGCCTTCTAGCTGACCGAAAATGACCTGTAAACAAAGTGTTGTTGTGTAATGAATGCCGTTTCAAATTTGCCGCCTTTTTTTTTGCCGCCTTATTTTGAATCAGACCAGCTGGTCCCAAATCAGCAACGCCCCGATGCACTTTAAAGCCAATGATACCTGTGGGGGCGGGCAGGGGTTTTCCATGTGGAGCTCAGGTTGAAAGTATAAATACAGATGTTGTTCTAATTAAAAGGCATGTGTCTGTGTTAATAAAGAGGAGTTGTTCCTGAGTTCATGCAGCAGCGCCTCATTCTCTGATTTCCTACTCATTTCTCACGCATCCGAGATCCCGCGCGATTATTCGGGGCGCAGAGCTGGTTCAAGTCGGGTTGCAGAGTGCGTGCAACGCCCGCCGCGCGAATGAATATTCTTGGCCGCCTGTAAGTGTTTACTACTGAGCCGCGGTGAGTCGAGGACTCTGCTCGGCGCGGGCGCATCGACCGCCCGCGCGGTTGAATATTCTGATCGGCTACACAACCCCTCATCCAGCTGCTGAGGAGTCGGTTCAGTAAGTAGTGAGCGCCGACACGACCGCTTCGCGATCCGGATCAGTTGAATGCCCGTCCCTGTAATTATTGCCGGAGATCCGAATAATCCGTGCCGCGAAGTGTGTGCCCGCACCAAACGCCGGACGATCCGAATATTCCTGGCTGGTCGAATATTCACCCGTCTACCGCCGGAAGATCCGAACCGATCTATAAACGAAATAAACCCTCCAAACCAGGTCAGTGACCAGCTGCTCGGGACGCTGAGTGCCGTCACTCGGTGGTCGGGCTGGGCTCACACGGGGGTCCCTTCACACCATCACAAGGTCCCATACGGCCGCTCGAGACGCCGAGTGTCGCAACTCGGTAGTCGGGCCGTCAGCATAAAAAGGGGGTTACGCAGATTGGAGCACACCCGCAGGCGGACAGGTGACACCCCGTTCCGTCACACTGGTGGCAGCGGTGGGATAGCTCTCTCACCCCCCCCCCAAGAAGACCCGCACCATGGTGGTGTACGATCACTACACCAGGGACACCCTGCGTGGCATGATGGAGGACCGGGGAGGAACGCCGGGTAACAAAAAGAAGAAAACCATAATTAGAGAACTGACCAGGATGGATCAGGACGGGGTGATGACGCCCGTCCCCAGCCCTGTCCACGCGGAGGTGGAGGAAGACGCTGGCATCAGAGAGTTGCGGCGTCGGATCGCCGTGCTCGGGGATGCCCCAGCGACGGCGGATAGATGCAGAGTGATTCGGGAGTTCTACCGTGAAGTGGAGCAAGAGAAGGACCGCCAGCACGAGCTGCGGTTGGCAGAGCTCCGCGGAGCAGAGATTGAACATTTTACCCCTGACCCTTATCCCGTAGACCCCTGGGATGAGGAGTACAGCTCGACTGGAGCTTCACCCTGGAATCCCGCACCCCCCAGCGATACCCCGTACGGGACTTACAGCTCGACTGAGCCTGTATTGGGGAACCCGCACAGCCAGCGGACCTTGGATAGGGACTTACAGCCCGCCTGGAGTTACATCCGAGGACGCCACATTCCCCGTCTGAGAACATGGAGGGCGAATTTCTGAGAAGACTGCAAGAGAGCCTGGATCAGTATTTCGGGTCCATGGTGGAGCCCACTGGACTTGAGTGGCGGGACGAGGTCCGCAAGAACTTCAGGATGAGGCGCTGCCCCCTGAAAGAAATTGCGAGTTTTGGGAGCCCGAGAGGTTCCCATGGGTCCCTATCGGGATCACAGTAGAGGAGCCGGCCCGGTCGGAAGAGGCACAGCAGGTGCCAAGTGTCCAGGATGGGCCGTGTGAGGGGCCCGAGGGGTCCGGGAGGAAATGGTCCTCCCAAGCCCGCCAGAAGACACGGCGGCCGTGTCCGCGGGTCCAGCAGAAGAGCTGGCCACGGGGCAGAGCGCCGCTGGCCTCTGCCCACTCCCCGTCTGCCCTGAGGAGCCGCAGGAATTTCTCCGTGCTGCGATCCCGCAGCCATCGTTCCCTGATCCCCTGGATGTCAGTGTTGCATACTACCCCCAGCAGAAGAGCTGGCAACGGGGCAGAGCGCCGCTGGCCTCTGCCCACTCCCCGTCTGCCCTGAGGAGCCGCAGGATTTCTCCGTGCTGGCGACCCCGCAGCCATCGTCCCCTGATCCCCTGGATGTCAGTGTTGCATCCCACCCCCCAGCAGAAGAGCTGGCAACGGGGCAGAGCGCCGCTGGCCTCTGCCCACTGTCCGAATGCCCTGAGGAACAGCCAGGTTCACCCCCAGCTGTTCGGCCCGCAGCCTTGTTTTCTTCCCGACCCCCCGCAAGTTGTGCCTACATCCAACCCCCCAGTGGAAGAGCTGGCCACGGGGCAGAGCGCCGCTGGCCTCTGCCCACTCCTCGTCTGCCCTGAGGAGCCGCAGGATTTCTCCGTGCTGGCGACCCCGCAGCCATCGTTCCCTGATCCCCTGGATGTCAGTGTTGCATCCCACCCCCCAGCAGAAGAGCTGGCAACGGGGCAGAGCGCCGCTGGCCTCTGCCCACTGTCCGAATGCCCTTGAGGAACAGCCAGGTTCACCCCAGCTGTTCGGCCCGCAGCCGTTGTTCTTCCCCGACCCCCCGCAAGTTGTGCCTGCATCCAACCCCCCAGTGGAAGAGCTGGCCACGGGGCAGAGCGCCGCTGGCCTCTGCCCACTCCACGTCTGCCCTGAGGAGCCGCAGGATTTCTTCGTGCTGGCGACCCCGCAGCCGTTGTTCCCTGTTCCCCTGGATGTCAGCGTTGCATCCAACCTCCCAGCGGAAGAGCTGGCAACGGGGCACTGCGCCGCTGGCCTCTGCCCCTTTCCCGACTGTCCTGAGGAGCAACAGGGGTTTTCTGAGCCGGTGACCCCGCAGCTGTTGTCCTCACCCGACCCTCCGAAAGTTGTTTCAGAATCCACCCCCTCAGCAGCAGAGCTGCCCACGGGACAGAGCGCCGCTGGCCTCTGCCCACTCGCTGCCGTATGCCTTGAGGAGCAGCCTGATTCACCCCGACGACTTTGCTGGCCGCCATGGTACGTCCTTGGGATGGAGGAAACCATCCTCCCACCAGGGGACACACACCCAGCTGACGCGCTGGCCGCAGGGCAGAGCCTGCTTCCGCTCTGCCATTCCCACAGCCCTTTGGCCCAGAGGCCCCGCGCAGCCACGATTTTCCCCTGCGGTTGGCCCAGGTACTCGGGGCGCGTGCAGTTAGCACCCGTTTTCCCCTGGTGCGAGATAGTCCCGGAGGGGGCACAGGGGGTGCTCCTCCCCAGCCACAGGACCCTTTTGCCGGAGGGGGTAACCCCAAACCCGCGTGGCCTCCACCCACTTGGTACGGCCGCAGGGCCAACTGGAGAAGCCTGGTGGCTCGGCCTCTCCCAACTGACTATGGACCTGAGAGCACCAACTTCCCGGTACGACCCGTTGGGGTCCAACCGGGTTCGTCGGACTTTGGGAGGGGGAGGAATGTGAAGGAATGGCTCAGCACCCTCAGCCAGAGATGGGTTTTCAGGACACTGTTATTTAATGAACATGTGTTTTGTGCCGTTGCACCAACGTCCCTGCCTTCTAGCTGACCGAAGAATGACCTGTAAACAAAAGTGTTGTTGTGTAATGAATGCCGTTTCAAATTTGCCGCCTTTTTTTTTTGCCGCCTTATTTTTGAATCAGACCAGCTGGTCCCAAATCAGCAACGCCCCGATGCACTTTTAAAAGCCAAATGATACCTGTGGGGCGGGCAGGGGTTTCCATGTGGAGCTCAGGTTGAAAGTATAAATACAGATGTTGTTCTAATTAAAAGGCATGTGTCTGTTTGTAATAAAGAGGAGTTGTTCCTGAGTTCATGCAGCAGCGCCTCATGTCTCTGATTTCTACTCATTTCTCACGCATCCGAGATCCCGCGCGATATTCGGGCGCAGAGCTGGTTCAAGTCGGGCGTGCAAGTGCGTGCAACGCCCGCCGCGCGAATGAATATTCTTGGCCGCCTGTACAGTGTTTACTACTGAGCCGCGGTGAGGTTCGAGGACTCTGCTCGGCGCGGGCGCATCGACCGCCGCGCGGTGAATATTCTGATCGGCTACACAACCCCTCATCCAGCTGCTAGGAGTCGGTTCAGTAAGTGAGCGCATCGACCGCTTCGCGATCCGGATCAGTTGAATGCCCGTCCCTGTAATTATTGTCGGAAGATCCGAATAATCCGTGCCGCGAAGTGTGTGCCCGCACCAACCGCCGGACGATCCGAATATTCCTGGCTGGTCGAATATTCACCCGTCTACCGCCGGAAGATCCGAACCGATCTATAAACGAAATAAACCCTCCAAACCAGGTCAGTGACCAGCTGCTCGGGACGCTGAGTGCCGTCACTCGGTGGTCGGGCTGGGCTCACACGGGGGTTCCCTTCACACCATCACAAGGTCCCATACGGCCGCTCGAGACGCCGAGTGTCGCAACTCGGTAGTCGGGCCGTCAGCATAAAGGGGGTTACGCAGATTGGAGCACACCCGCAGGCGGACGGTGACACCCCGTTCCGTCACAGCGGGAAAGGCCGGGGATCACCCGAAGGTACCTCTACGTCCCATGCCTATCATCCAGGAGCCTTTTAGTCGGGTGGCAGTCGACCTGATTGGGCCATTGCCTCGACCCAGTGCTACCGGGAAGAAGTATATACTCACCATTGTAGATTATGCTACCCGGTACCCTGAGGCCGTGGCTTTGGCCAACATCCAGGCGGACACAGTAGCAGATGCTCTGCTGCGGGTGTTTACGAGGGTGGGGTTTCCGCGGGAGATATTATCCGACCAAGGGACCCAGTTCACTGCTGAACTCACCCAGCAGCTCTGGCGTCTGTGTGGGGTCAAGGCGTTACACAGCGCCCCGTATCACCCGCAGACAAACGGACTGTGTGAACGATTCAACGGGACCTTGAAACAACTCATTCGGGCCTTTGTTCACGAGAGAAAAGATTGGGAGCAATACTTACCACACCTGCTGTTCGCCTACCGGGAGGTTCTGCAGGAATCTACCGGATACTCCCCGTTTGAGCTGCTATACGGGCGTCAGGTGAGGGGGCCTCTGGACCTAGTTAGGGCTCAGTGGGAGGGGAGGCAGCAGGAAGATGGGTGGTCCCGGTTGTGAGTTATGTCCCTGAAGCTCCGGAGCGCCTGGCAGAACTCGCGGGGTTGGTCCGGGAAAAACGTGGAAACCGCTCAGGCTCAACAGAAGACGGGTATGACCGGGCTGCTTGCAGCCGCTCGTTCTGCGTGGGACAGCGGGTTCTGGTGTTGAAACCACAGCGGCAGAACAAGCTGCAGGCGGCCTGGCAAGGTCCCTACACGGGGTAACCCGACTGGGGGATACCACCTATGTGGTAGCGAGTTGCGCAGACACCAGAATCCAGCGGACATTCCACGTTAACATGTTGAAAGCCTTCCACGAACGCCGGAGACAGTGGAGGCCATATGCGCTCCAGCTGTCGAAGAGACGGAACCGTTTCCCCTGGTAGAGTTACCAGGTGTGACCAAACAACCCTCGGTGTGGATCAGGTGCAGCTGGGGGAGGCGTTGGGGTCAGAAAAGCAGGCCCAAGTACGGCAACTGCTGCGGGGTTACTCAGAAGTCTTTTCGGCCCTGCCGGGGTACACCGACCAGGCCGTTCACCCCGTAGACACCCACCGGTCAGCGGCCCCTGCGACAGCCTGCGTACCGTCTTCCGGAGGCAGTCCGGGAGACCATGCGGACCGAGATCCGGGAGATGTTGGAGCTGGGGTCATTGAGCCCGTCTGCCAGCCCCATGGGCATCGCCCCGTGGTCTTAGTACCAAAAAGGACGGGACCACACGGTTCTGTGTGGATTACCGACGGGTGAATGATTGCACCACGACGGACGCCTACCCATGCCCCGGGTCGATGAATTACTGGACCAGATCGCCAGGGGTCATTTTCTGACCACGGTGGATCTGTGCAAGGGGTATTGGCAGATTCCCCTTGCCGAGGAGGCGACCCCGAAGTCGGCCTTCATCACCCCGTTCGGCTTGTATCAGTTTAGGGTCATGCCGTTCGGGATGAAGAACGCCCCCGCTACATTCCAACGCTTGATAGACCGCCTCCTCGATGGCCTCCAGGGATTTGCGTGCGCGTACCTGGACGACATCGCCATTTATAGTCAGAGCTGGGAGGAGCACTTGGTTCACGTAGGGACGGTCCTGGGGCGCATCAGGGACGCCAATTTAACCCTCAAGCCCGAGAAGTGTAAGGTAGGGATGGCAGAGGTGCAGTACCTGGGTCACCGGGTAGGGTGTGGGTACAGCGACCTGAGCCAGCTAAAATAGAGGCTATCTTAGACTGGCCCACTCCCGTGACTAAGACGCAAGTCCTCGCATTTCTGGGTACAGCAGGCTATTACAGAAAATTCGTACCCCGGTATAGTGATCTGGCCAAACCCCTGACGGACCTGACCAAGACGTCCCTACCTCGACAAGTCCTGTGGTCCCCGGAGTGTGAGCGGGCCTTTCAGCAATTAAAGGCCGCCCTGACTCAAGCCCCCCTACTGGCGGCTCCCGATTATAACCGGCGTTTTATCATTCATACAGACGCGTCCATGTTCGGACTGGGAGCTGTCCTGAGCCAAGTGGGGGACGACGGGGGAGATCATCCAGTGGCCTTCATTAGCAGGAAACTGCTACCGCGGGAGGTGGGGTATGCTGCGGTGGAGAAGGAGTGTCTGGCTCTGGTCTGGGCCCTACGCAAGTTTCAGCCATATGTGTATGGGCGATCGTTTACTGTACTAACGGACCATAATCCTCTGGTGTGGCTCAACCGGGTGGCGGGAGAGAATGGCCGGTTGTTGCGATGGAGCTTGGCACTTCAGCCCTTCAATTTCACTATTCAGTACCGACCGGGGCCACAAAATGGTAATGCCGACGGACTGTCACGACGGTCGGCTCTGAACCTGGTGGAGAGTGGAGTACCGACTACCCCGGTACGACCCGTGGGAGTCCCACCGGGTGCGTCGGACTTTGGGGCGGGGGAGGAATGTGATGGACTGGCCCAGCACCCTCAGCCAGAGACGAGAGTGCAGGACATGTTAGTTCAATAAACTGTGTGTTGGTACCGTTGTCCAGCTATCCTGTGAGTTCTGGGAGGGAGAATGGCAGAAAAAAAGTACCTGTAAATAAAAGTGTCATGTATTGTGTATGGTATGCCGTTTTAAATCTGCCGTGGTTGCCGCCATTTTCTGCCGCCTCGTGTTCGGATCGGGCGACACAGGAGGGAAAATGGCCGATTCGGGCCATCCGGTCCCGAATCGGCAACGCCCCGATGCCGCGTTAACCATAATACCTGTGGGGGCGGGCAGGGGGTTTTCCAGATGTGGAGCTCGTGGTAAAAGTTATAAATGCATGTGTTGGTTAAAATAAAAGCGTCTGTTGTTGTTGAGTTCATGTAGCTGCGTCTCGTGTCTCTGTTCACCGACCGTGTCTGACATCCCTCGTGATTCAGAACGCCGGACGAATCAAAGGTATACCACGTGTCATTGCCGCGCGATCCGAATGCTCCGGGCCGACGGAACCCTTTCGTTTAACTACTAGGAGACCGAAGAACCAGTATCCTGCCGGGCACAGCGCATCGACTACCGCGCGATCCGAATGTTACTGCGGGTCGAGAAGAGATTCGGTGACCGTGGAGAGAGTTCGAACTGGTCAGTGCCGTACAGCGAAATGGTCACATCGACCGCGGGGCGATCCGAATATCCCCGAACGAACGGCCGTTTACCAACTCAATTACCGGAAGATCCGAATAGGTTTAGTGTTGTGCAGCGGATAGGCACATCGCCCTCCGGGCGATACGAAACCTCCGAACGGTCGACCATTGGCCAATCCGATTACCGGGAGATCCGAATCTTCGCGGAGAGAATCTGTTCCGATCTTAACTGTAAAAGCTCCTGTATGGGTCAGTGGCCAGCTGCTCGGGACGCTGAGTGTCATCTCTCAGTGGTCGGGCTGGGTCCACGTCAAGGTCCCCCTCGCTACGTTTGGCATCTCGCTCGCGAAGCTGATCCCGGTCACTCGAGACGCCGAGTGTCACAATCTTGGTAGTCGGGCCGGTGGGATAACAGAAGGGGGAGAAGACCTCAACGCAGATTGGAGCACACCCGCAGGCGGACGAGTCACCCTTCCGTCACATTATTGTTAAAAGTAATATATCTGTATTGAAAAAGGGTACTGTTTTCAGGAATAACAATGGGTAACGGGTCATCCAAGCCCAAGAAGGTGAGAGAGGGTGAGACGCCCCTGGAATATATGGTGCGGAATTTTGAGGTGTTATATACAACGCATGACTATGGTGTAGAATTGACAAAGGAAAAGCTGAGATAATGTGTGCAGTTGTATGGCCAATGTTAGTCCCAGAATGGCCAGAGCAGGGGTCGATGGACCCGGAGTTAGTGCAGAAAGTGCATTCCAAGTCACCGAGCAATACGGACATCCTGAACAGTACCCGTATATAGATATATGGAGATATTGTATTAAAGATAAGAGCCATTTTATAATGGTAGCGGGGAAAAAATAAGAAGCAAAGTACCCCCAAATTGTGAGAGGAGAGAGCGGTGTTTGGTTGGAACAGCCGGAAAGAGAGTGATGTTTTGCCCCCACCTTATCCATCGTGTTACGGGGCAGCTAGAGAAGCTTGAGTGCCGCGGTTTGCGCGGGCGGAGAGGGGGAGCGGGCAGCTGCTGTGCCTCGGTCAGCTCCCTCAGCTCCGTCTCGTGGGGATTGCGGAGGAGGAGCAGGGTGCAAGCGGGTGGAGGGGACAGAGAGGCTCCACCAGAGAAGATTGAGATGCCCGATGGGAGCATATATAAATTAGTATCCCATGGGGATGGTGATAGTGAAAAGGAAGATGAGAAACAGGGAGTTACCACACGCGCAGCGAATAATATATATAGACCCCGGGATCCGTACCAACACAATCCCTATCAGAGCGCTATGCAGATGCCCTTGCGGGAGGTGCCAGGCCCTCCACTAGCCGATGGGGCACCAGGGCCAATGCAATACACATACGTCCCATTCACGACAACAGATCTTTTTAACTGGAAAACACACACACCACTGTATTCCACAAATCCTGCAGCAGTGGCCAGTATGATAGAGTCAGTTATGCTCACACATAACCCCACATGGGCAGATTGTCAGCAATTAATGTTGACAATGTTTACCACAGAAGAGAGAGCCCGAATAAATAGTAGCGCGCAAAAGATTTTACTCGCCCAGGCTGTAGCAGATGCTAAGCCTTATCCAGAAGCATGGGCAGAGGAACATTACCCCAAAACAGATCCTAAATGGCCGTACAACACAGTTGAAGGAATTGCCCATCTGCAGACATACAGAACAGCGGTAATAATGGGTGTTAAAGCGGGAGGGAAGAAGCCCACAAACATGGGAAAAATAGCAGATGTGGTGCAAGAGGTTAAGGAATCCCCAAGTGCGTTTCTAGAGAGATTGCTGGATGCATACAGGATGTATAGTCCTATTGATCCTGAAGCGACGGAGAATCAGAGGTTAATTAACTCTTCGTTTGTGGGACAGTCACAGAGGGATATACGGAACAAAATAAGGAGAATAGATGGGTTTTTGGGGAAAGGTATTAGTGAATTAGTTGAGATTGCTAATAAAGTGTATCAAAACCGGGATCTAGAGGAGATAAAGAAACAGAAGGGACATACCGGGGTAGTCGGATACATGGGAAATGGAGGAGGACGAGGTGGCCCAGACAGAGGGAGGGCAAGGGGTAGGGGGGCTAGAGGAAGAGGTAGGGGAGCCCCTAGGGAACCCCTAGGACCCAACCAGTGCGCCTGGTGCCGGGGTGAAGGTCACTGGAAAAACGATTGCCCTGCATTTTTTGGCTAAATTTGGGGCAAGGGGAGTCCGGGGAGGCGGGAGGTCAAGCCTCTAACGCCAGGTAACGAACGGCAGGTATGAGAGAAATGAGGATGCCGGAAGCAGGGTTTTGTGGGACTGGCGGGAACATCATTGAAGGGCAGGATGCATATTGACAAGGACCTGGGCCCATCCCGCTCGGTAACCACGAGCCACGGTCACTATGAGAGTGGGAAATAAAGATGAAATTTTTATGGTTGATACCGGTGCCGAATATTCTGTGTGAACAAAGCAAATTGACCCCCAATGGGAAATGAGGTTGATATTATGGGAGCAATGGAGTGTCTGCTAAATATCCTTTTCTTTGCTTCTAGAAAATGTAGCGTGGGTGGGCATAATGTTGAACATGAATTTTTGTATATGCCCGAATGTCCATCCAGCTCCTACGGCGGGATATCCTTTGCAAAATACGTTTCCTTCCCGGGGGTCACGCTCAATTAGACCTGCCCGAGAGTGGCGGCTCTGCTCGGCAGCATAACCCAGCCAGCCAGAATCACCCACAATCTGTAAAAATCGCAGTTTATTATGCCAAGGGAGGAAGAATGGCGCACGGCACCTACACCGCCTGCCGCGCCGGACCCCGTATGCACTACTCCTTAAAATTCCTGGGGTATGGCGGAGGAAAAACCCGCCCGGACTTGCCATAAACATACCTCCGGTATACGTGGAATTAAAGCCCGGTGCAACACCTGTGGCTCTAAGACAATATCATATCCCACAGAAAAGCCAAGCAGAAATTACAGATACATTTACAGAGACTTAAAGATCACGGTATATTGAAATTCTGTGTGTCACCGTGGAACACCACCCCTGCTGCCAGTACTGAAAGAGGGCACACAAGAGTAACCGCCCCGTCCAAGATTTACGAGCTGTCAACGAGGCCACAGTAACTCTACACCCTGTGGTTCCTAATCCATATAATTTTGCTGGCATTAATTCCCGGAGATACAAAATATTACCACAGTGCTTGATTTAAAAGACGCTTTCTTTTGCATCCGTCTGGCACCAGCAAGCCAGCCCATTTTTGCATTCCAGTGGAAGAGTCCACCACGGGGGCGCGCCATCAAATGACGTGGACACGCCTCCCTCAAGGTTTCAAAAATTCGCCCACGATTTTCGGTTGCACGCTCAGCCAGGATCTCCTCGCCTTCAACGCTCAGCCAGACAAAGTTGTGTTACTCCAATATGTTGATGATTTATTACTGGCTTCCCCAACAGAAAAAGACTGTTTATCTGCCACAAAAGCCCTGCTGTATCTGCTGTGCCAAGCAGGTTACAGAGTTTCTAAAAAGAAAGCACAAATATGTAGACAAAGTGTAAAATACCTGGGATTCCAGTTAACAGGTACAAAACGTGCACTGGGGGTAGAAAGAAAATAAGCAGTGTGCCGTATACCCCAACCAAAGACCAGAAGACAAGTCTGTGAGTTTCTGGGAGCTGCAGGCTTCTGCCGCCTGTGGATCCCCAACTTCGCAGACATTGCCAAGCCCCTTCATCAAGCCACCAAGGGGGGAGAACAAGACCCCTTTCAATGGAAAGAAGAGCAAGAAGCAGCTTTCCTGAAATTAAAAAACCCTGCTAATGGAGGCTCCTGCACTGGGCCTGCCGGATCATAGCAAGCCCTTCCAGCTGTTCGTGCATGAACATATTAGGGTTACATGGTATTAGGGGCACAGATTAGGGTTAGAAACTATTAGGGGGCACAGATTAGGGTTAGAAGCTATTAGGGGGCACCGATTAGGGTTATATGCTATTAGGGGGTAAAGATTAGGGTTAGATGCTATTAGGGGCACAGATTAGGGTTAGATGCTATTAGGGGCACAGATTAGAGTTAGATGCTATTAGGGGGCACAGATTAGAGTTAGATGCTATTAGGGTGCACAGATTAGGGTTTTTATTATTATTGAAGAGAGTAGTATCTGGCGCCCCCTAATGCATAAAACTGAACCGTGCGATTAATACGTCAGATAACACAAAGGTCTATCATACATTTAAATTCGCAGTTCAACAGTCAGCTGCAGGTGATCACACCACAGATGGTCACCTCCAACCATCAAATAGTCAATACTGAAGAGAAATGTGGTGACAAGTCTGCGCTTCCCTTTTTTTGATGATAAATGTTCAAGCTGAAGATCTTCTTATTAAACAACAGAATCACTTGTAATGCGTGGTCATCAACCCTCAAAGAAAAGGGAAAAATTGGCAAACATAGTCTGATCTGTATAATTTCTTTGAATCCCCCAAACGATTGTATAGTAATTCAACTCACATTTGGAGGTGTCATAAATCTGACACTGGATGTATAATACCACCGATATGTAAAGGAGATATCGGACTCCCCTTTCTCCTCCTCCGTCTGGTAGTGTTTTTCCAAAGGAAAATAAGGTTGCAGGATCCTCGATAAACTTAAAATATATTTATTCCTTAAAATAATTAAAATAATACATAAAATGAACGCCAATACGCGTTTCGCGATACCAATCGCTTCATCAGTCGGCAAAAGAATTATTATTATTATTGCTAATCTTTATTTATAAAGCGCCAGCATATTCCGCAGCACTACACAATAGGCACAGTATAGACAGGGTTACAATACATTGAACAACATTTGACAAACTGTACAGGAGGAGATGAGGGCTAGATGCTATTAGGGGGCACAGATTAGGGTTAGATGCTATTAGGGGCACAGATTAGAGTTAGATGCTATTAGGGGCACAGATTAGGGTTAGATGCTATTAGGGCACAGATTAGGGTTAGATGCTATTAGGGGGCACAGATTAGGGTTAGATGCTATTAGGGGCACAGATTAGAGTTAGATGCTATTAGGGGCACAGATTAGGGTTAGATGCTATTAGGGGCACAGATTAGGGTTAGATGCTATTAGGGGGCACAGATTAGGGTTAGATGCTATTAGGGGGCACAGATTAGGGTTAGATGCTATTAGGGGCACAGATTAGGGTTAGATGCTATTAGGGGAACAGATTAGGGTTAGATGCTATTAGGGGGAACAGATTAGGGTTATATGCTATTAGGGGGCGCAGATTAGGGTTAGATGCTATTAGGGGCACAGATTAGGGTTAGATGCTATTAGGGGGCACAGATTAGAGTTAGATGCTATTAGGGGCGCAGATTAGGGTTAGATGCTATTAGGGGGTGCAGATTAGGGATAGATGCTATTAGGGGCGCAGATTAGGGTTAGATGCTATTAGGGGGTACAGATTAGGGTTAGATGCTATTAGGGGGTGCAGATTAGGGTTAGATGCTATTAGGGGGCGCAGATTAGGGTTAGATGCTATTAGGGGGTGCAGATTAGGGTTAGATGCTATTAGGGGCACAGATTAGGGTTAGATGCTATTAGGGGGCACAGATTAGAGTTAGATGCTATTAGGGGGCACAGATTAGGGTTAGATGCTATTAGGGGGCACAGATTAGGGTTAGATGCTATTAGGGGCACAGATTAGGGTTAGATGCTATTAGAGGGCACAGATTAGGGTTAGATGCTATTAGGGGCACAGATTAGGGTTAGATGCTATTAGGGGCACAGATTAGGGTTAGAAGCTATTAGGAGTACAGATTAGGGTTAGATGCTATTAGGGGGCACAGATTAGGGTTAGATGCTATTAGGGGCACAGATTAGGGTTAGATGCTATTAGGGGGCACAGATTAGAGTTAGATGCTATTAGGGGCACAGATTAGGGTTAGATGCTATTAGGGGCACAGATTAGGTATAGATGCTATTAGGGGGCACAGATAAGGGTTAGATGCTATTAGGGGGCACAGATTAGGGTTAGATGCTATCAGGGGGCACAGATTAGGGTTAGATGCTATTAGGGGCACAGATTAGGGTTAGATGCTATTAGGGGGCACAGATTAGGGTTAGATGCTATTAGGGGGTACAGATTAGGGTTAGATGCTATTAGGGGGCACAGATTATGGTTAGATGCTATTAGGGGGTGCAGATTAGGGTTAGATGCTATTGGGGCAAAGATTAGGGTTAGATGCTATTAGGGGCACAGATTAGGGTTAGATACTATTAGGGGGCACAGATTAGGGTTAGATGCTATTAGGGGGCACAGATTAGGGTTAGATGCTATTAGTGGGCACAGATTAGGGTTAGATGCTATTAGGGGCACAGATTAGGGTTAGATGCTATTAGGGGCACAGATTAGGGTTAGATGCTATTAGGGGGCACAGATTAGGGTTAGATGCTATTAGGAGCACATATTAGGGTTAGATGCTATTAGGGGGCACAGATAAGGGTTAGATGCTGTTAGGGGCACAGATTAGGGTTAGATGCTATCAGGGGGCACAGATTAGGGTTAGATGCTATTAGGGGGTACAGATTAGGGTTAGAAGCTATTAGGGGTACAGATTAGGGATAGATGCTATTAGGGGCACAGATTAGGGATAGATGCTATTAGGGGCACAGATTAGGGTTAGATGTTATTAGGGGGTACAGATTAGGGTTAGATGCTATTAGGGGGTACAGATTAGGGTTAGAAGCTATTAGGGGGTACAGATAAGGGTTAGATGCTATTAGGGGCACAGATTAGGGTTTGATGCTATCAGGGGGTACAGATTAGGGTTAGATGCTATCAGGGGGTACAGATTAGGGTTAGATGCTATCAGGGGGCACAGATTAGGGTTAGATGCTATTAGGGGGTACAGATTAGGGTTAGAAGCTATTAGGGGGTACAGATTAGGGTTAGATGCTATTAGGGGCACAGATTAGGGATAGATGCTATTAGGGGCACAGATTAGGGTTAGATGTTATTAGGGGGTACAGATTAGGGTTAGATGCTATTAGAAACACAGATTAGGGTTAGATGCTATTAGGGGGTACAGATTAGGGTTAGATGCTATTAGGGGCACAGATTAGGGTTAGATGATATTAGGGAGCACAGATTAGGGTTAGATGCTATTAGGGAGCACAGATTAGGGTTAGATGCTATTAGGGAGCACAGATTAGGGTTAGAAGCTATTAGGGTGTACATATTAGGGTTAGATGCTATTAGGGAGCACAGATTAGGGTTAGATGCTATTAGGGGGCACAGATTAGGGTTAGAAGCTATTAGAGGCACAGATTAGGGTTAGATGCTATTAGGGGCACAGATTAGGGTTAGAAGCTATTAGGGTGTACAGATTAAGGTTAGATGCTATTAGGGGGCACAGATTAGGGTTAGAAGCTATTAGGGGTACAGGTTAGGGTTAGATGCTATTAGGGGCACAGAATAGAATTAGATGCTATTAGGGGGCACAGATTAGAGTTAGATGCTATTAGGGGCACAGATTAGGGTTAGATGCTATTAGGGGCACAGATTAGGGATAGATGCTATTAGGGGCACAGATTAGGGTTAGATGCTAATAGGGGTACAGATTAGGGTTAGATGCTATTAGGGGGCACAAATTATGGTTAGAAGCTATTAGGGGGTGCAGATTAGGGTTAGATGCTATTGGGGCAAAGATTAGGGTTAGATGCTATTGGGGCAAAGATTAGGGTTAGATGCTATTAGGGGGTACAGATTAGGGTTAGATACTATTAGGGGGCACAGATTAGGGTTAGATGCTATTAGGGGCACAGATTAGGGTTAGATGCTATTAGTGGGCCACAGATTAGGGTTAGATGCTATTAGGGGCACAGATTAGGGTTAGATTGCTATTAGGGGGCACAGATTAGGGTTAGATGCTATTAGGGGGCACAGATTAGGGTTAGATGCTATTAGGAGCACAGATTAGGGTTAGATGCTATTAGGGG
>RXON01000815.1:0-44514 GCA_009667805.1 Leptobrachium leishanense | reverse complement strand
TGACTATATACAGAATGCGCCTGTAAACATGTAACACAGTGACTATATACAGAATGCGCCTGTAAACATGTAACACAGTGACTATATACAGAATGCACCTGTAAACATGTAACATAGTGATTACATACAGAATGCTCCTGTAAACATGTAACACAGTGACTATATACAGAATGCACCTGTAGACATGTAACATAGTGACTATATACAGAATGCACCTGTAAACATTTAACATAGTGACTACATACAGAATGCACAAGTAATCATGTAACATAGTGATTATATACAGAATGCACCTGTAAACATGTAACACAGTGACTATATACAGAATGCACCTGTAAACATGCAACATAGTGACTATATTTCTTACATATTTATTTTCTGTGTTAATCTGTATATTTGTGTTTTGTTTTTAACCCTTTCCCTGCTGAGCCATTTCACTGCTGTGTGCTGAGCTAATTTTTACCTCTTTTGCTCATCATGTTTAAATGCGATTTGAAGTCACGTTTTATTATTCGACACAGACATATTATATGTCCATTTTTTCCGGCAGACACTGCAGATTCATAATATATCATTATTATATTTATACGTCATGTCATGTCTGAATATTATAACAAAAAATGCAATAAAATTGGAATTTTCAATCATCTACAGCGTGTAAAGTGTTTTTTTTTCACATTTTATCCTTCGAGTCTTTGCGTTTATATTTTCTATGGGGGTGCGCTTGTTAAAAAAAATTAGAAATGGGGACTCGTTACAGTTTTTTGGGGGGAATTACATGATTTTTAGCAAATGCCCCATAGAAAAAAAATCATTAGTGCAGAATTACTGTTCACATTATAACTGAAATGGGAACAATATTGCTGCATTAATAAAAATAGCACACAGAAAAAAACACGTTTTTATTTCTTCATTTTTTTCCCGCCATTTTTTTCATGAATTTTATTCATTTTCACTTAACTTGAACATATTCATGTTTGGTATCATTGGAAAGGCCATGCGCTTTCCTTAGGAAATCCCCGGGCAGCTAGGGGTTCTCTGGCTAACTGACGTCATCACATCATGCGCGATGATGTCAGGTGATGCGGGGGGACCCGGAGGTGGAGCTGCCATTCAAGATGGCGACCCCCTCCGGAACTAGGCTGCGATCTGGGGCCTAATGGGGTTAAAGTCAGGCACCGCTTAAAAGGGGAGACTCTCTCCTTAATAGTGATGAGCCGAACATCCCCATGTTCGGTTCGCATTCGAACTCGAACAATTTCAAAAGTTCGAGTTCGAACTCGAACACGAACTGAACAAAAATACAAGTCAATGGGACTCAAAAGTTCGAATTTTAGAGTGCCCTCCAAGAGGGCATACATGCAAGATATTTGCCATAAAAGGTGTATGGAGGTCCGGGTAGTGCCCTGGAGGACAGGAAACAAAGACAAAAAGTTAAAAAAAATATGTTTTTAAAGAAACAGTGAGTTTTCCATGAAATAAAGGTTAAGAATAAAAACAAAAAATTCCTTCAAATATCGTGCCTAGGAGGTCCCCATAACCTGCGTGTGAAGTGGCGGATTTGTAGGATGTATAGAAACATTTAAAAAGAAAAGAATGACATTTCAAATTACGGTAAATGGTTTTCCTTTAATCTATTCATAAACAACTGCTAGGGGCGGCAGCCTGTATGGAAAGAAGAGACATTTTAGGACACGCAGAACAAGTTTAGTGATTTTTTGGCTAAATTATGGTGAAACTTATGCAGGCTTTGGATGAAAGTAATAATGGGTGCTTTAAAATTGGGCCTTTAGTGTCGGCAACTGTGCTGTCACACCGTAACCCCTCTGTGGTATTGTGGAAGAGTGCAGGGTTGGACCCTGCGGTCCAATATTAAGGCTAGGGTCAGACAAGCGTGATTTCTACGGACTGTACGTCCGTGCAGTACGGACATCGTCAGTACGGATGACGCAGTAGTGGCCACACAGTCCGTTTTTTCACTGAAGTTATTTTTGACAGATGTAGGAGGGAAAAATAAATTACAATGAAAAAACATTCTGTTCGTCAAAAATGCTGGACGTATAAATGCAGTCCGTCTGACCATGCTACATCGCTCACACACAAAGCTATGCAGACGTTGTGGACGTGGCGCACTCCACACGTCCGTTCTAGCAGTATTACGTTCTTGCCTAACCTGCGTCCGTTTGCAGCGTCCGTCATGCGTCCGCAGTTCAGTGCGGACGTACTTCATGTGTCAGGCTCCAATGGACTTTCTTTCATGCTATCACGGACGTACTTTTAGGCGCAATCACGGACATGAACACTACGCTCGTCTGACAGCAGCCTAAAATGATATGAATCTGGTATAGGCGTCAGTGGCAGTGCACCCAAATATTGTGCCTTTGGTGGCAGCAAGTGCCTTCACACCATAAGTAACTCCTCTGTGGTATTGTGGAAGAGTGCAGTGGTGGAGGTTTTGGGAATGCAGAAGAGATCCCCGATCTATTCAGTTACATCAGCATCAGGTGATTGATAGCTGCTGATCCAGGACTGATTCATTTTTATAAATGTCAGCCGGTCTACAGAGTCGGTGGACAGACGCACTCTTTTGTCTGTGACAAAACCTCCAGCGGCACTGAACGTCCTTTCAGAAAGCATGCTGGATGAAGGGCAACCTAGTAGCTGCATAGCATATTGGCTACGTTTTGTCCAGTGATCCAATCTCAACACCCAGTAAGCCAGTGGATCATCTGCTGTAAAGGTATCCAGGTCTGCCCTTGCCCCTAAGTAGTCCTGCACCATATGGTGAAGACGCTGGCAATGGGTGCCTACATTTGATGTCCCTGGGCGTCGTGGACTAAAAAATTTAAAAAAGGCATCAGTCAAGCGGCCCCGGCATTCACCGCTCTTCCTCTGATCATCCGCAGCCTCAGAAGCACCTGTGTCATCACTTGGTAACCTACCAGTGCCTGGAAAGGTGTTACACAAGTGTCGCTTTAGAGCGTCCTCAAGTTGTTTCATCCTGTCCTTCCTCTGTGCGGACAGGATGAGCTCTGCAACTTTACCCTTGTATCGTGGATCAAGAAGGCTTGCCAACCAGTAATGATCCCTCTCCTTGACAGCACGAATCCTGGGGTCCTTTAGCAGGCTTTGCAGGATAAGGGAGTCAATGCAGCATAGGTTGGAGGTGGCATTAGCTTCCGAGTCTTCCTGGTCAATGAGGATTACCCCATCGTGCACTTCCTCCTCCCAGCCACGTACTAGTCCTTGGGTTTCTGGGCACACAAAACCCTCCCTTGAGGAATCCCCACCTTCAATGCCCCCACTACTTAAATATTCCTCCTCCTCCTCATCCTCCTCATCCTCCTCCTGTCTGATCTGAGGACCCGCAGGAATGCTGTCTGCGTAAAGACTGGGGCCTTGACTGGGAAGGCCTCCTCTTCCTCCCGCTGCTCTGCCTCTAGTGCCACATCTATAATTCCCCGCAGAGTGCGCTCCAGCAGGAACACTAAAGGAATTGTGTCACTGATGCATGCACTGACCCTGCTCACCATCCTCATTGCCTCCTCAGATAGTGACAGTACAGTGCATGCATCCTTGATCATCAGCCACTGTGGGGGGGGGGGAAACAAGTTGACCTGAACCTGTCCTTGTGCCATACTCACACAGGTACTCATTGAGGGCCCTCTGCTGCTTGTGCAGATGCTGCAGCAGATTTCGGAGGTGTGCTAGGCATGGTACATGCGTCAACTTACCCTGGCGTTGGGCGGAGAGAAGGTTGCTGCCATTATTACAGACGTCCATTCCTAGCTCAAGCTGGCGTGGTGTTAACCATCTCTGCACCTGCCCCTGCAGAGCTGACAGAATTTCTGGCCCGGTGTGGCTCCTGTCCCCTAAACAAACCAGCTCAAGCACAGTATGGCATCTCTTTGCTTGAGCCATTGCGTAGCCCCTGCCACGCATCGGTTTAACTGCCACTTTGCCAGAGACAGAGAAGAAGGAGGAGGAGGAAGAGGTGGTGGAGCAGACAGACCTCATATAAGCAGCTTTCAGGAGGCGTGGTGGATGAACAAACTCCAGCACAGAGCTTGGATCCCTCCCAGCTGCAATCAGACTTACCCAGTGTGCCGTGAAGGAAATGTAACGGCCCTGTCCATGCTTGCTGGACCACGTGTCTAAAGTCATGTGCACCTTTGCTGCTGACTGCCTTTCCCAATGACTCCATAACATTGTGTTCCATGCGCTGGTATAGTGCTGGAATGGCCTTCCGTGAAAAGAAATGGCATTTTGGAACCTGCCACTGTGGTACAGCACATTCAGCAAATTCACAGAAGGAAGCAGAGTCCACCAGCTGGAAAGGCAGCAGCTGTAATGCGAGTAATTTTGCTAAGCTGGTATTTAGATGCTGTGCTTGGGGATGGTTGGAACTAAATTTTTCTCACGCTGCAGCAGCTGGGGCAACGTAATCTGACTGCGTAAATCTTCAGCTGATGGGATGCTGTCACATTTTGAGGAAGGACCTGGTACACCCATTACTGTAGCATCATCCCTGTCAGTGGAGGTTGTAGGCAATGACATGGCAGGACATATAGTGGGGGTAGAGACAGATGATGAGGAGGAGGACCTATGCAAAGTGTTGTGCCAGCGGGATGCGTGGCAGGTGGTCATATGTCACCTCAAGCATGTAGTACCCAAGCGTGGGATGTCTTTCCCACACTTGATCCTCATCTGACATAGATTACAAATAGCAACGGTGCGGTTTGCTGCACATTTCTTAAAGAACTCCCAGACAGCAGACTTCCTGTACATGTGCTTTGAGACAACAGCGCTCTGCACCTGAGCAGCTTTGACTTCTGATGCCTTGGACTGGCTACGGTTGGTCATAGAGGATGTTGTGCCTCGTGTTTGTTGTTCCTCCTCCTCCTCATATGAGTCCTCTGTTCGATCAGGCACCCAGGTGGAGTCAGTGACCTCATCATCATTGTCATCACCCCCTATCTCTTCGTCACTGGAGCCAACCTCGCAATATGCTGCAGCTGCTGGGGGAACATGAGTGCCAGTTATTTGTGTGTCACTGGCACCCCCTTCCTCTAGGTTCATTATACTCCCTTCCTCAACCTCAGAGATTGAATCAGAGCACTGTACTTGCTGCGGATCCTCAAGCAGCATGTCACTCTCATTGTAGTCAAACAATTCAGCTGACTCCTCCGTGTATGTTGGTGAGGCTACGGCAGGAGTAGCTGTGGACATGGAGGCTGCAATAGATGCTTTGTCACCAGAGGTGGACTGTAAAACACTACAAGCCTGGCTGGCAGAGGACTCGGAGGATGAGGATGGCCTGGTTAGCCAATCCACCAAATCCTCTGTATGTTGCTGCTGCTTAAGACGGCCAGCACCAGTTAGAAAGGACAAGCGTGCCCCTGCAGAGGATGCACCACGTCCACGATGACCAGAGGCACAGCCTCCCGACACAGAGGCTGCTTGCCCTCTTATCTGTGTCTGGGAGCGTCTGCCTGTCCTATTTTGGTCTTTCTGACATGGTGAGTGATATATAGATTAAAGATATACAGAACTCTGATTCAACTCTGTTATAAAAATTGGAGATATGCAGAACTCTGATTCAACTGTATTATCTAGACTAAAGATTTCCATAACTCTGGTATAACTCAGTGAGACGGGATTTCTATTTCAACCTCTCGCCAATCGATGTAAGATTCATTCCCAGCCGGTCGCATTGCGCATCTTCTCGGTGTAACGTGTGGGGGACCTGTGTTTAACCGGAGACATTAGTGGAACCGATGTGACAATGTCAGCGGCGTTATCAAACATCAGCGCAACTGGAATAAAACTGTCACAACAAGCGGAGGAAACCTTTACAATAAAATAAAGACAATATACAGTTCTCTTTCAATCGGCGCAGCAAATAAATGTGCCAGAAATCACCGCGCTCGCAGCCTCGGGCCGTCGCACTGCTCGGGACCAATTTAATGAGATTTATAATGAATAACATAACATAAATTAGGAGAGGGCGCTGCACGGGTCTGCTAACACCGAGCAGGAGCGCTTACACAACAAATGTGCATTTTAAACACATACATCAGGGACAGAGATTTGGAAATTGGACAGAGCAGCCGAGACGTTAATCTTCTCTTCCTCCCAGCGACAGCTGAGCTCCGGCACTCCAGCTCTCGCGGACTACAAGTGCCAGAATCCTCACTCAGCCTCTTGGGAATGATAGTTAATTGTTGCTTCTAGCCAAGTAACGTACCTGCGTTTTCCACTGCTCTTTTCATGGTCGGATTAAAAAAACTTAACTGAAGATTTTGTGAATTGTTAATTGACTGAAAAGTGTCTGAAATTTAACAGAAACTTAAAACTGAAGATAAAAATTTTATCAGCAGGAAAAAAACGATTACTTGAATCAGAAAATGATGAAAAAAATGAATGAACTGCACGGAAATGTGTTGAAATGGGTCATTATATAAAAAACTAGTATTATTCTTATCACTGAAACCTGGTGATCTCCTTCTCCATTCCTAACCTCACACATGGTGGACTTCACTTCACCCATACCACCAGGAGATAGGTATCAGCACCAAGGACAACAGCTCTGTGTGGCTCCGGAGCAAAAGATCCCCCTGTCCTTGGTGCTGAAATATGTTTCAGCACCAATGACAGCACCTGCCAAACGCAGTCGGACTGAAGAAAATCTGCATCTAGCAAAGAAAAAAGCCTCATTGTTTTAACATAATTGGGAATCCATAAATTTCACCTGAAGAATACAAAAAATACTTAAATAAATATAAAAAATCTATAAATAAAAAGGCTTTTTGCTACAAATGAAAATAATAAATGGTTGAATAAATATTTAATAAAAGTTTTTTTACATTGAAATCAATGGGATTCGCCTGTTTAAACCTGTTGAACGAACCACCGAAAATCAGGGCATTTCACTGACATTTCGGTGCCGTTCGCTGTTTCTGAATAGATTAACCATTACTTATCTATGGGGGATTTCACTGCTGCTGAATCCCAACAAACAGCACCATGGTGATGTCCAAGGCCTGTGGTGCTTAATACAACAGATTCAGCACCACAGCCAATAGACAGGAACACGGTGCTGAATCTGTGAAACAAGTGAAACAGCATAACGAAACGATTTGTGAAAACAATAGCAATTCGTTATAATGCATTTTGTTTTGCTTTGTTTTCGTTCTGTTTCAGACGGAACTGATTCTTTATTCTGGAAGTGCTTCTGAAATACGAATCGGTATAATTTTGTCCGAATTGCGATTCGCAACAAAATGAAACGCACATATCTACAACAGAGGTTCTGAACGTGTGATCTTCAGCGTGGACTTGGGGTAACGTAAGGATTTAATGCTTTACTATTCCTACAAGAACCCTGAATGATACAATTTGCAAAACGCCTGGGAATGTGCTGAAGCAGTGGGTTTGCAAATATATTGTAACCATGTATAGGAAACGTAGAGAATGTCTGGAGATAAGGGCTCACATAATGTATTATATCCAGAATCGTGGACACAATCCGCGTATCGCCCTCTGATTTACATTAGTGACAGATGCTGGAGCCGGCAGCCGCGTCGCACTGTGTTCAAGGTCGCGTATTGGATGAGATAAAACAATTCATTTTTTTATTGTATTAAACCCCTTTTGTTTTCTCAGTTTGCTTTGTTATATTTTTGTGGGGCGGGGGAGGGGGACCCTCTATGATAAACCTCCCCATACATACAAGAGATAAATGGATTTTATTACAGGGACTCAAGAAAGATAAAACATTTCCCTGAAAGATTAATGCAATTTATTAACAGGGGAAAAAAGTGATGAAAATGTCCCCAAGAGTTTAATAGGGTTAATTCAAGAGCCTCCGAATATCCAAGCTTTTAAAATCAGAATTTAATGCAATATGATAAAAACTGAGACATTTAGGCTGGCGGCACACGAGCGTTTCTCAGAGAGAGAAACTCTGTGCTCTCAGCGTACAAAGTGCGATCCTCCTGTGGAGAATCGCGCTTTGTATCCCCGTCAGCGTCCGTCTAGCTTTTTGACGGGGAGGGCTTTTGCACGCCCGGTGGTTAGCCCTCCCCGTCAAAACGGCACAGCTGCAGGGAAGTGCAGACGCACGAAAGCATAAGTACGCTCATGTGCCGCCAGTCTTAGGGGAGTATTCAGAGAGCACCAAAATGTCCCTGATATTTCAGTGCTCTCTCGTTCCCTGCACTTCCCTGCACGTCGGGGAATCAAAGTTCCCAACCCTGCGGTGAATTCAGCATTAACCGCAGGGTCCCCGGAGTGCAGGGAAAACCTGCTGCAAGCCTGCCGTAAACCCGCGGCAAGCCTGCCGAGCATCTACCGAAAACCCACAGAAACCTGTCCAGAACTGCCGAAAAAAACACGCTGAACATGTCGGAAAAAGCCGCAGAGCCGTCGATCACAGCACAGATCAGCCGCTGGAAAAAGTCGACAAGCTGACAAATGGAGTAAAACGACAAAAACAGTACGCTTGAAAGTGTGAAAAGTGAAACACTGATTGCAAAAAAACTACTGAACGAAAATGTCTGGAATTAACATATAAAATCCAATGAATGATAATAAAAAGGGCTGTTACAGAAAAATGAAAAAAATATTTTAAAAAAAATAACAGAAATGTTTTGCTGAAAAAATCCTGAAAAATGCCCAAAAGATCCAAAAAAAAGCTGTTATGTATTAGCAGCTCCCTAGTAACAGCTCCATGACATGTGAGTCTTTATGTCAGCAGCTTGGCTCATAATATTAGGATGCTCCTCAAAGATACTGGCCCCCAGGTCAACACTAGTACCCTTTCTTTAAATCCATTGGAAAATTGGACTGTCATAGCTACCACTAGAAACATCTCCACTTAATCACAGATTATGGTTCTGCTTGGAATGAGCCCTCAATACACTAGAAAAACTCCTCCATTACAGCCGATAATTATGCACCTTTCATGACTTTGGCTCAACACAAGTTTCAGGACATGAAAACCACATTGAGGAGGAGAGTTGCAACATATGTAGAGTATACGGTTTATAGAGGAAACATCATTCACTCTTTGACCACTTTGGAGGAATCTCAGTTGTTCTTGGCAGAAAATCCGAAGAATGGAACAGACACTAAAATTCCAAAATGTGTTATTTAATCGGACACAAAAAGAATAACATTTTGGCAGCCTTTCCCTTGAATCTTCCCATTAAGAAATGTCCTTCACCGATGTTCTTCGACAAAGGAATAAGATGAAAGTGGCTTTGTTCCAATGGTTGAAGAGACCGGCACAAGAAATGAAAGCCTACATGTGCAGAATGGAACGGGATCTGCCATCTTGAACCGTGATGTCATGCACATGCATAGTCATGTGACCCGCGGCCATCTTGGAAAGACCAACACAATACTGAACGTGAAACTCTTTTCATTAGGACATGGCTACTTAAACGAATTGCATTTCTGTATTTACATTATACCCACTGAGGAAACCTTTCCAGCGAAACACATTTGTGGTATATTATTTTTGTTTTATTAACAAATTACTAGTTTATTAATCAACACAGCCTGTCCTGATCCTTATCTTTAAGACCTACAATCCAGCCACTTCCTGAGGACTACCGGGAGTGATGGGAGGTCCGGTGCTCCCTTGATTCACACCTGTATTTCGGTGCCGATTATCAAAGAGCATCAAGACATGTGAGCAAGTGACCATTATTTGCCATTTAAATCCAGGTAAACAGTTTGCACATATAGTATATGATTATACCGAGTTGTATGAGTTAAGAAATACTGTAACCAATGGAGGTCATAGAAGATAGAGTCATTAAGTACAAGAGCTGATACTCAACATTCATTGGACATGCCATGTCCCCTGCAGTCAACAGTCAATACTTACAGCTACAGGTACAGTCACTTATATAGCACCAAACAATTCCGCAGTGCTTTACAATGGGGAAGTGCAAACATGGGACATAATATAGATACATAAAGAACAGATGTCCATAGGATAATTTCCCTTCTGATACAGCACTTTATACAGGTGCTGAGCCAGACAAGCCATGAGCTTACAAGCTAACAGACAGAGGGAAGTGAAACAAAAGTGGGCAGGGAGAGTGTGGAGTTGGTGCCCAGAAAGAATATAACAGGGATTGCGTGGGAAGGAGCAGAAGCTTGGGTTTGAACAGGGTAATAATAAAGAAAAGAGGAAGCACCTGGAAGGGAGAGCTATGAGTTTAGGCCCGGGACTGGGTGGGATGGCGGATGGTTGGATGGGTGAGACTACAGAGTGGAAATGCAATAGCTGGAGAAGGTGATAGTTGTGGATAGTGTGCTGTATGGAGAAAGGCACACAGATTTAGGAAGAGTGAGCTTTGTATGAGAAGCATTTACGACAGGGGAGGGATGAGGAAGCAAAATGATGTTGAGGGTGTAACAAAAAGGTGGTAAAAATTTAGAAAGAAAAAAGAAAATGGCAGAAATTAATACATAAATGCAAATATATATAATATGGACAGTAGGAGCATAGTGGAGGTTGTGGAGGATGACATGGTGATTGCAGAATGTGTTGGGTTGTTTCAGAGTGGAAAACGCAGGAGCTGGGATGTTGTGGATAGTGTGTTGTACGAAGAAAGTTTTACCACAGTTACCGTTATATTGTTTCAATAGATTGACCGTCAAATAGCCTTAATAGGACGGAACCTCAATGAATGCTTATCTGTTGAGTTTTCCCCCATTGATACTTTCGCCTGCCATTGGAATGACCTCTGCTTGTCTTGATATATTGCATTTTAATTTTATTTATTCATATTACAATCCCTTTATGCTTTCAATGTATTTGTGTAAAATTTCTCTGGAAATTTCTTAAATAAGGAATAAAAAACAAAACAGTATCCCACCTCGAGTTTTTAAATCATAATAGAATAACATTGATAGATTTCTATAGAACGCTGGATTTCTAAACACAGAGTTTGAAATAACATTTTGAAGATGTTACCGTAAGATAAAAAGCAAAGTGTCTGTGCTCCAGCTTCTAAATAATAACAGAGGGACACGTGGTCAGCCCTAAGCTTAAATAATTATTCAAGCAGCGAAGCCAATCGAATGTTTGTGATGAAATCGCGTGGCCTGGTGGAGAGGAGGGGATGTGTCAGGCGTGTTATGGAGATGTTATCGGCAGATAAAGCACAACGGCTAAAATAATGTCATTAATCATAAGATGCGCGTCCGGCTGAATGCAAAGACAAAGATGATCTCACGAAAGGGATTGCGGGGACTGACAGCACGTGCCTAAATGAGACCAATTAATACTGTGTTTTATTGCTGACTCACAATGAAATGTCCAGAGCGAGGCTCATTGATAGACGTGGCCTTAATTTAGAACAATGAGTGCAACAAATTATCTCGTAATTATACGACAATGGGAATCCAGCAGCCGTATACAGACAGTAATTTAACTGATGTGAACGAAGCAGAACAAAACAGTGAATCGTTAGACGAATGAACAGCCTGTACATTTATTGACATATTTTTGTATCTGTCTTCGCATCAATGTCCTCGTTGCATGTGAATACAAAGTAGCAGGTCATGAGACGCGGGATGCATGTTCTGGAGCGTGCTCGCCGGTGACACTGATTCGTCTCTGCACAGTAATTGGAAGATGCTCTTGAAAAGACTTGTCATTTCGTAGTTTGATGCGTTTGCTAATTTCCCGTTAAAGTGCGTCTGTCGCCTGAAATGTTCTTCCCACAAATTCATTATCAAAACAATAATCATGTAGAGGGCTTTGCTGTCATCAATCCAAGCTCAGTGAGTCTAGGAGTGAATGCCAATTGATGACCTGCGAGCGTCTCAGCGTGATGGCCGCCATCTCTGACATCACCGTTTTCAAAACCTCAGTCACAAATAATCAAAAAAAGGAAGAGAATCTTGAGATGATGTCAGAGACAATGTAACGAAATGTGCTCCCTCCCACCCAACACAACAGACTGGTCATCAAAAGGCCAGTACCACCAAAAACCTCACATGTGTTTTGTTTTTCTCTTGTTTTTTTCTCTTGTTTTCTCTAGAAAATATTTTCCTCTATATGTGTCACGGGGTGCATCCATTGTGTGATATTTTCCTCTATATGTGTCACTGGGCGCATCCATTGTGTGATATTTCCCTCTATATGTGTCACTGGGTGCATCCATTGTGTGATATTTTCCTCTATATGTGTCACTGGGTGCATCCATTGTGTGATATTTTCCTCTATATGTGTCACTGGGCGCATCCATTGTGTGATATTTTCCTCTATATGTGTCACTGGTGCATCCATTGTGTGATATTTTCCTCTATATGTGTCACTGGGTGCATCCATTGTGTGATATTTTCCTCTATATGTGTCACAGGGTGCATCCATTGTGTGATATTTTCCTCTATATGTGTCACAGGGTGCATCCATTGTGTGATATTTTCCTCTATATGTGTCACAGGGTGCATCCATTGTGTGATATTTTCCTCTATATGTGTCACAGGGTGCATCCATTGTGTGATATTTTCCTCTATATGTGTCACTGGGCGCATCCATTGTGTGATATTTTCCTCTATATGTGTCACTGGGCGGCGTGGGCGCATCCATTGTGTGATATTTTCCTCTATATGTGTCACTGGGCGCATCCATTGTGTGATATTTTCCTCTATATGTGTCACAGGGTGCATCCACTGTGTGATATTTTCCTCTTTATGTGTCACTGGGTGCATCCATTGTGTGATATTCTGTGTTGTATTTTTCCATCACTTGCTCATCGCTGTGTGGCTTTGGTCATAGAATGGAGTGAATGGGTCAGTCACCGACTCGCGTCATTGTATTGTGTGGGATGTATTCAAAGGACATAGCCAAGGTGTAGATTAGAAGTCTTTTAAGCTCCCGTTTTATCTCATTCAGCTGCCAGCTCTTATTTCTGTAAGCCCTCGATAGCATATAGAGATAATAGATTACAGAGAGGATAGTTTATAGGGGGATATCTTATAGAGAGGATAGCTTATAGAGAGGATAGTTTATAGAGAGGATAGCTTATAGAGGGGATAGCTTATAGATAGGATAGCTTAAACAGAGCATAGTTTATAGAGGGGATAGTTTATAGAGAGGATAGTTTATAGAGAGGATAGCTTATAGAGAGGATAGCTTATAGAGAGGATAGCTTATAGATAGGATAGCTTAAACAGAGCATAGTTTATAGAGGGGATAGCTTATAGATAGGATAGCTTATAGAGGGGATAGTTTATAGAGAGGATAGTTTATAGAGGGGATAGCTTATAGAGGGGATAGTTTATAGAGAGGATAGCTTATAGAGGGGATAGTTTATAGAGAGGATAGCTTATAGAGGGGATAGCTTATAGAGGGGATAGTTTATAGAGGGGATAGCTTATAGAGAGGATAGCTTATAGAGGGGATAGCTTATAGATAGGATAGCTTATAGATAGGATAGCTTATAGATAGGATAGCTTATAGATAGGATAGCTTATAGAGAGGATAGTTTATAGAGGGGATAGCTTATAGAGGGGATAGTTTATAGAGGGGATAGTTTATAGAGGGGATAGCTTATAGAGGGGATAGCTTATAGAGGGGATAGTTTATAGAGGGGATAGCTTATAGAGAGGATAGCTTATAGAGGGGATAGCTTATAGATAGGATAGCTTATAGATAGGATAGCTTATAGATAGGATAGCTTATAGATAGGATAGCTTATAGAGGGGATAGTTTATAGAGGGGATAGCTTATAGAGGGGATAGTTTATAGAGGGGATAGTTTATAGAGGGGATAGCTTATAGAGGGGATAGTTTATAGAGGGGATAGTTTATAGAGAGGATAGCTTATAGATAGGATAGTTTATAGAGAGGATAGCTTATAGATAGGATAGTTTATAGAGAGGATAGCTTATAGAGATGATAGTTTATAGAGGGGATAGTTTATAGAGGGGATAGTTTATAGAGGGGATAGCTTATAGAGGGGATAGCTTATAGATAGGATAGCTTATAGAGGGGATAGTTTATAGAGGGGATAGTTTATAGAGGGGATAGCTTATAGATAGGATAGTTTATAGAGAGGATAGCTTATAGATAGGATAGTTTATAGAGAGGATAGCTTATAGATAGGATAGTTTATAGAGAGGATAGTTTATAGAGAGGATAGCTTATAGATAGGATAGCTTATAGAGGGGATAGTTTATAGAGAGGATAGCTTATAGATAGGATAGTTTATAGAGAGGATAGCTTATAGAGAGGATAGCTTATAGAGGGGATAGCTTATAGATAGGATAGCTTATAGAGGGGATAGTTTATAGAGGGGATAGCTTATAGATAGGATAGCTTATAGATAGGATAGTTTATAGAGAGGATAGCTTATAGATAGGATAGTTTATAGAGAGGATAGCTTATAGATAGGATAGCTTTAGATAGGATAGTTTATAGATAGGATAGTTTATAGAGGATAGCTTATAGATAGGATAGCTTATAGTGGGGATAGCTTATAGATAGGATAGTTATAGATAGGATAGCTTATAGAGGATAGTTTATAGGGGGATAGTTTATAGAGGGGATATTTTATAGAGAGGATAGTTTATAGGGGGATAGCTTATAGTGGGGATAGCTTATAGATAGGATAGTTTATAGAGGGGATAGTTTTTAGAGAGGATAGCTTATAGAGGATAGTTTATAGGGGGATAGCTTATAGAGGGGATAGCTTATAGAGAGATAGCTTATAGAGGATAGTTTATAGAGGATAGTTTATAGATAGGATAGTTTTTAGAGAGGATAGCTTTTAGAGGGGATAGCTTATAGAGGGGATAGCTTATAGAGGGGATAGTTATAGATAGGATAGTTTATAGAGGGATAGTTTATAGAGAGGATAGCTTATAGTGGGGATAGTTTATAGATAGGATAGTTTATAGAGAGGATAGCTTATAGATAGGATAGTTTATAGAGGGGATAGCTTTAGATAGGATAGTTTATAGATAGGATAGTTTATAGAGGGGATAGCTTATAGATAGGATAGTTATAGATAGGATAGTTATAGATAGGATAGCTTATAGAGGGGATAGCTTATAGAGGGGATATTTTATAGAGAGGATAGCTATAGAGGGGATAGCTTATAGATGGGATAGTTTATAGAGGGATAGTTTATAGAGGGGATAGTTTATAGAGGGGATAGTTATAGAGAGGATAGTTATAGAGGGGATAGTTATAGAGGGATAGTTATAGATAGGATAGTTTATAGAGGGGATAGCTTATAGTGGAGATAGCTTATAGAGAGGATAGCTTATAGATAGGATAGTTTATAGAGAGGATAGCTTATAGAGTAGGATAGCTTATAGTGGAGATAGCTTATAGAGAGGATAGTTTATAGAGAGGATATATTATAGAGAGGATAGTTATAGAGGGGATAGGCTTATAGAGAGGATAGTTTATAGAGGATAGTTATAGAGGGATAGGCTTATAGAGGATAGTTTATAGGGGGATAGCTTATAGAGAGGATAGCTTATAGAGAGGATAGTTATAGAGGGATAGTTTATAGATAGGATAGCTTTAGATAGGATAGCTTATAGAGAGGATAGTTTATAGAGGGGATAGCTTATAGAGAGGATAGTTATAGAGGGGATAGCTTATAGAGAGGATAGTTTATAGAGGAATAGTTTATAGAGGATAGTTTATAGAGGGGATAGCTTATAGTGGGGATAGTTTATAGAGAGGATAGTTTATAGAGGATAGTTTATAGAGGGGATAGCTTATAGATAGATAGCTTATAGAGGGATAGTTATAGATAGGATAGTTTATAGAGAGGATAGCTTATAGATAGGATAGCTTATAGAGAGGATAGTTTATAGAGGGGATAGTATAGAGAGGATAGCTTATAGAGGGGATAGTTTATAGAGGGGATAGCTTATAGAGGGGATAGCTTATAGAGAGGATAGCTTATAGAGAGAATAGCTTATAGAGAGGATAGTTTATAGAGAGGATAGCTTATAGAGGGGATAGTTTATAGAGGGATAGCTTATAGAGGGGATAGCTTATAGAGAGGATAGCTTTTAGAGGGATAGCTTATAGAGAGGATAGTTTATAGAGATGATAGCTTATAGTGGGCATAGTTTATAGAGATGATATCTTATAGAGAGGATAGCTTATAGAGAGGATAGTTTATAGAGGGATAGCTTATAGAGAGGATAGTTTATAGAGGGGATAGCTTATAGAGATGATAGCTTATAGAGAGGATAGCTTATAGAGAGGATAGCTTATAGAGAGGATAGCTTATAGAGAGGATAGTTTATAGAGATGATAGCTTATAGAGAGGATAGCTTATAGAGAGGATAGCTTATAGAGGGGATAGTTTATAGAGAGGATAGTTTATAGAGGGGATAGCTTATAGAGGGAATAGCTTATAGAGGGGATAGTTTATAGAGAGGATAGCTTATAGAGAGGATAGCTTATAGAGATGATAGCTTATAGAGAGGATAGCTTATAGAGGGGATCGTTTATAGAGGGGATAGCTTATAGAGAGGATAGTTTATAGAGGGGATAGTTTATAGAGGGGATAGCTTATAGAGAGGATAGTTTATAGAGAGGATAGCTTATAGAGGGGATAGCTTATAGAGAGGATAGCTTATAGAGGGGATAGTTTATAGAGGGGATAGCTTATAGAGAGGATAGTTTATAGAGGGGATAGCTTATAGAGAGGATAGTTTATAGAGAGGATAGTTTATAGAGGGGATAGCTTATAGAGATGATATCTTATAGAGAGGATAGCTTATAGAGATGATAGCTTATAGAGAGGATAGCTTATAGTGGGGATAGCTTATAGAAATGATAGCTTATAGAGAGGATAGCTTATAGAGAGGATAGTTTATAGAGAGGATATCTTATAGAGAGGATAGATTATAGAGAGGATAGTTTATAGAGAGGATAGTTTATAGAGAGGATAGCTTATAGAGAGGATAGTTTATAGAGAGGATAGTTTATAGAGAGGATAGCTTATAGAGGGGATAGCTTATAGAGGGGATAGCTTATAGAGAGGATAGTTTATAGAGAGGATAGTTTATAGAGAGGATAGATTATAGAGAGGATAGCTTATAAAGAGGATAGTTTATAGAGGGGATAGCTTATAGAGAGGATAGTTTATAGAGAGGATAGCTTATAGAGGGGATATTTTATAGAGAGGATATCTTATAGAGGGTATAGTTTATAGAGAGGATAGTTTATAGAGAGGATAGTTTATAGAGAGGATATTTTATAGAGAGGATAGATTATAGAGGGGATAGTTTATAGAGGGGATAGCTTATAGAGGGGATAGTTTATAGAGGGGATAGCTTATAGAGGGGATAGCTTATAGAGAGGATAGATTATAGAGGGGATAGTTTATAGAGGCGATAGTTTATAGAGGGGATAGCTTATAGAGGGGATAGTTTATAGAGAGGATAGCTTATAGAGAGGATAGCTTATAGAGGGGATAGTTTATAGAGAGGATAGTTTATAGAGAGGATATCTTATAGAGAGGATAGATTATAGAGGGGATAGTTTATAGAGGGGATAGCTTATAGAGGGGATAGTTTATAGAGAGGATAGCTTTTAGAGGGGATAGCTTATAAAGAGGATAGCTTATAGAGGGGATAGCTTATAGAGGGGATAGTTTATAGAGGGGATAGTTTATAGAGAGGATAGTTTATAGAGAGGATAGATTATAGAGGGGATAGTTTATAGAGGGGATATTTTATAGAGAGGATAGTTTATAGAGAGGAAAGCTTATAGAGAGGATAGTTTATAGAGAGGATATCTTACAGAGGGGATATCTTATAGAGAGGATAGCTTATAGTGGGGATAGCTTATGGAGATGATAGCTTATAGACAGGATAGTTTATAGAGAGGATAGCTTATAGAGGGATAGCTTATAGAGAGGATAGCTTATAGAGGGGATAGCTTATAGAGATGATAGCTTATAGAGAGGATAGTTTATAGAGAGGATAGCTTATAGAGGGGATAGTTTATAGAGGGAATAGCTTATAGAGGGGATAGTTTATAGAGGGGATAGCTTATAGAGAGGATTGCTTATAGAGGGGATAGCTTATAGAGAGGATAGCTTATAGAGGGATAGCTTATAGAGATGATAGCTTATAGAGAGAGGATAGTTTATAGAGAGGATAGCTTATAGAGGGGATAGTTTATAGAGGGAATAGCTTAAAGAGGGGATAGTTTATAGAGGGGATAGCTTATAGAGAGGATTGCTTATAGAGGGGATAGCTTATAGAGAGGATAGCTTATAGAGGGGATAGCTTATAGAGATGATAGCTTATAGAGAGGATAGTTTATAGAGAGGATAGCTTATAGAGGGGATAGTTTATAGAGAGGATAGCTTATAGAGGGGATAGTTTATAGAGGGGATAGCTTATAGAGGGGATAGTTTATAGAGAGGATAGTTTATAGAGGGGATAGCTTATAGAGATGATAGCTTATAGAGGGGATAGTTTATAGAGAGGATAGTTTATAGAGGGGATAGCTTATAGAGAGGATAGTTTATAGAGGGGATAGTTTATAGAGGGGATAGCTTATAGAGGGGATAGTTTATAGAGAGGATAGTTTATAGAGGGGATAGTTTATAGAGATGATAGCTTATAGAGGGGATAGTTTATAGAGAGGATAGTTTATAGAGAGGATAGCTTATAGAGAGGATATCTTATAGAGGGGACAGCTTATAGAGGGGATAGCTTATAGAGATGATAGCTTATAGTGGGGATAGTTTATAGAGATGATAGCTTATAGAGAGGATAGCTTATAGAGGGGATAGTTTATAGAGGGGATAGCTTATAGAGGGGATATTTTATAGAGAGGATAGATTATAGAGGGGATATTTTATAGAGAGGATAGCTTATAGAGAGGATAGCTTATAGAGAGGATAGTTTATAGAGGGGATAGCTTATAGTGGAGATAGCTTATAGAAATGATAGTTTATAGCGAGGATAGTTTATAGAGAGGATAGCTTATAGAGAGGATAGCTTATAAAGAGGATAGCTTATAGAGAGGATAGCTTATAGAGGGGATAGCTTATAGAGAGGATAGTTTATAGAGAGGATATCTTATAGAGAGGATATATTATAGAGAGGATAGCTTATAGAGGGGATAGCTTATAGAGAGGATAGCTTATAGTGGGGATAGTTTATAGAGAGGATAGTTTATAGAGAGGATAGCTTATAGAGAGGATAGCTTATAAAGAGGATAGTTTATAGAGGGGATAGTTTATAGAGGGGATAGCTTATAGAGGGGATAGTTTATAGAGGGGATAGCTTATAGAGAGGATAGCTTATAGAGAGGATAGCTTATAAAGAGGATAGTTTATAGAGGGGATAGTTTATAGAGGGGATAGCTTATAGAGGGGATAGCTTATAGAGAGGATAGCTTATAGAGGGGATAGTTTATAGAGGGGATAGTTTATAGAGGGGATATCTTATAGAGATGATAGCTTATAGAGGGGATAGTTTATAGAGAGGATAGCTTATAGAGGGGATAGCTTATAGAGGGGATAGCTTATAGAGGGGATAGTTTATAGAGAGGATAGCTTATAGAGGGGATAGTTTTTAGAGAGGATAGCTTATAGAGAGGATAGCTTATAGAGGGGATAGTTTATAAAGAGGATAGTTTATAGAGGGGATAGCTTATAGAGAGGATAGCTTATAGAGGGGATAGTTTATAGAGGGGATAGCTTATAGAGAGGATAGCTTATAGAGGGGATAGTTTATAGAGAGGATAGTTTATAGAGAGGATATCTTATAGAGAGGATAGATTATAGAGGGGATAGTTTATAGAGGGGATAGTTTATAGAGGGGATAGCTTATAGAGGGGATAGCTTATAGAGAGGATAGCTTTTAGAGGGGATAGCTTATAGAGAGGATAGCTTATAGAGGGGATAGCTTATAGAGGGGATAGTTTATAGAGGGGATAGTTTATAGAGAGGATAGCTTATAGAGAGAATAGCTTATAGAGAGGATAGTTTATAGAGAGGATAGCTTATAGAGGGGATAGTTTATAGAGGGGATAGCTTATAGAGGGGATAGCTTATAGAGAGGATAGCTTTTAGAGGGGATAGCTTATAGAGAGGATAGTTTATAGAGATGATAGCTTATAGTGGGCATAGTTTATAGAGAGGATAGCTTATAGAGATGATAGCTTATAGAGAGGATAGCTTATAGAGGGGATCGTTTATAGAGGGGATAGCTTATAGAGAGGATAGTTTATAGAGGGGATAGTTTATAGAGGGGATAGCTTATAGAGAGGATAGTTTATAGAGAGGATAGCTTATAGAGGGGATAGCTTATAGAGAGGATAGCTTATAGAGGGGATAGTTTATAGAGGGGATAGCTTATAGAGAGGATAGTTTATAGAGGGATAGCTTATAGAGAGGATAGTTTATAGAGAGGATAGTTTAATAGAGGGGATAGCTTATAGAGATGATATCTTATAGAGAGGATAGCTTATAGAGATGATAGCTTATAGAGAGGATAGCTTATAGTGGGGATAGCTTATAGAAATGATAGCTTATAGAGAGGATAGCTTATAGAGAGGATAGTTTATAGAGAGGATATCTTATAGAGAGGATAGATTATAGAGAGGATAGTTTATAGAGAGGATAGTTTATAGAGAGGATAGCTTATAGAGAGGATAGTTTATAGAGAGGATAGTTTATAGAGAGGATAGCTTATAGAGGGGATAGCTTATAGAGGGGATAGCTTATAGAGAGGATAGTTTATAGAGAGGATAGTTTATAGAGAGGATAGATTATAGAGAGGATAGCTTATAAAGAGGATAGTTTATAGAGGGGATAGCTTATAGAGAGGATAGTTTATAGAGAGGATAGCTTATAGAGGGGATATTTTATAGAGAGGATATCTTATAGAGGGTATAGTTTATAGAGAGGATAGTTTATAGAGAGGATAGTTTATAGAGAGGATATCTATAGAGAGGATAGATTATAGAGGGGATAGTTTATAGAGGGGATAGCTTATAGAGGGGATAGTTATAGAGGGGATAGCTTATAGAGGGGATAGCTTATAGAGAGGATAGATTATAGAGGGGATAGTTTATAGAGGCGATAGTTTATAGAGGGGATAGCTTATAGAGGGGATAGTTTTATAGAGAGGATAGCTTATAGAGAGGATAGCTTATAGAGGGATAGTTTATAGAGAGGATAGTTTATAGAGAGGATATCTTATAGAGAGGATAGATTATAGAGGGGATAGTTTATAGAGGGGATAGCTTATAGAGGGATAGTTTATAGAGAGGATAGCTTTTAGAGGGGATAGCTTATAAAGAGGATAGCTTATAGAGGGGATAGCTTTATAGAGGGGATAGTTTATAGAGGGGATAGTTTATAGAGAGGATAGTTTATAGAGAGGATAGATTATAGAGGGGATAGTTTATAGAGGGGATATTTTATAGAGAGGATAGCTTATAGAGAGGATAGCTTATAGAGGGGATATTTTATAGAGAGGATAGCTTATAGAGGGGATAGCTTATAGAGAGGATAGCTTATAGAGAGGATAGTTTATAGAGGGGATAGCTTATAGAGGGGATAGCTTATAGAGAGGATAGCTTATAGAGGGGATAGCTTATAGAGAGGATAGTTTATAGAGAGGATAGTTTATAGAGAGGATAGTTTATAGAGAGGATAGCTTATAGAGGGGATAATTTATAGAGAGGATAGTTTATAGAGGGGATATCTTTAGAGAGGATAGTTTATAGAGAGGATAGCTTATAGAGGGGATAGTTTATAGAGAGGATAGTTTATAGAGGGGATAGCTTATAGAGGGGATAGCTTATAGAGAGGACAGTTTATAGAGAGGATAGTTTATAGAGAGGATAGCTTTTAGAGAGGATAGTTTATAGAGAGGATAGCTTATAGAGGGGATAGTTTATAGAGAGGATAGTTTATAGAGGGGATAGCTTATAGAGGGGATATTTTATAGAGAGGATAGCTTATAGAGGGGATAGCTTATAGAGAGGATAGTTTATAGAGGGGATAGCTTATAGAGGGGATAGCTTATAGAGAGGATAGCTTATAGAGGGGATAGCTTATAGAGGGGATAGCTTATAGAGGGGATATTTTTTAGAGAGGATAGTTTATAGAGGGGATAGTTTATAGAGGGGATATTTTATAGAGAGGATAGTTTATAGAGGGGATAGCTTATAGAGAAGATAGCTTATAGAGAGGATAGCTTATAGAGGGGATATTTATAGAGAGGATAGCTTATAGAGGGGATAGCTTATAGAGGGGATAGTTTATAGAGGGGATAGCTTATAGAGGGGATAGCTTATAGAGGGGATAGCTTATATAGGGGATAGCTTATAGAGGGGATATTTTATAGAGATAATAGCTTATAGAGGGGATAGTTTATAGAGGGGATAGCTTATAGAGGGGATAGCTTATAGAGAGGATAGTTTATAGAGGGGATAGCTTATAGAAGGGATAGCTTATAGAGGGGATAGCTTATAGAGGGGATATTTTATAGAGATAATAGCTTATAGAGGGGATAGTTTATAGAGGGATAGCTTATAGAGGGGATAGCTTATAGAGAGGATAGCTTATAGAGAGGATAGCTTTTAGAGGGGATAGCTTATAGAGAGGATAGCTTATAGAGAGGATAGTTTATAGAGGGGATATTTTATAGAGAGGATAGTTTATAGAGGGGATAGTTTATAGAGGGGATAGCTTATAGAGGGGATAGTTTATAGAGAGGATATCTTATAGAGGCGATAGTTTATAGAGGGGATAGCTTATAGAGGGGATAGTTTATAGAGGGGATAGCATATAGAGGGGATAGTTTATAGAGAGGATAGCTTATAGAGGGGATAGCTTATAGAGGGGATAGCATATAGAGGGGATAGTTTATATAGAGGTTATCTTATAGAGATGATAGCTTATAGGGGGGATAGCTTATAGAGGGGATAGCTTATAGAGAGGATAGTTTATAGAGGGGATAGTTTATAGAGAGGATAGTTTATAGAGAGGATAGCTTATATAGAGGATAGTTTATAGAGAGGATAGTTTATAGAGAGGATAGCTTATAGAGAGGATAGCTTATAGAGGGGATAGCTTATAGAGGGGATATTTTATAGAGAGGATAGTTTATAGAGAGGATAGTTTATAGAGGGGATAGCTTATAGAAGGGATAGCTTATAGAGAGGATAGTTTATAGAGAGGATAGTTTATAGAGAGGATAGTTTATAGAGGGGATAGTTTATAGAGAGGATAGTTTATAGAGAGGATAGCTTATAGAGAGGATAGCTTATTGAGGGGATATTTTATAGAGAGGATAGTTTATAGAGAGGATAGTTTATAGAGGGGATAGCTTATAGAAGGGATAGCTTATAGAGAGGATAGTTTATAGAGAGGATAGTTTATAGAGAGGATAGCTTATAGAGAGATAGTTTTATAGAGAGGATAGTTTATAGAGAGGATAGTTTATAGAGAGGATAGTTTATAGAGAGGATAGCTTATAGAGGGATAGTTTATAGAGGGGATAGTTTATAGAGAGGATAGTTTATAGAGAGGATAGTTTATAGAGAGGATAGCTTATAGAGGGGATAGTTTATAGAGGGGATAGCTTATAGAGGGGATAGCTTATAGAGAGGATAGCTTATAGAGGGGATAGCTTATAGAGGGGATAGTTTATAGAGGGGATAGCTTATAGAGGGGATAGTTTATAGAGGGGATATCTTATAGAGAGGATAGCTTATAGAGAGGATAGCTTATAGAGGGGATAGCTTATAGAGAGCATAGCTTAAACAGAGCATAGTTTATAGAGGGGAAAGCTTATATAGAGGCTATCGACAGGTATTGACAGGTTTAAACAGACAAATTCCATAGGTTTCAATGTAACTTCTGGAATACATACTTTTAGCTTTTTTTAAAAGACCGTTTTGTATTTTTGTATTTCTTTAAACAATATTTGTTTTTTTATCTTTTTAAATACTTTTTCTGTTTTGTAACAGACGTTTTTATTTAATAATTAATTATTTTTATTGATTTAACCTCCTATTAGGTGAATAGGAAACTTCCTTTTTATTTGTCAGTTTGGTGGAAATCTCCGATGCCACTTTGTCGCAAGTCGTCAGTTATTGGTGCAATTGAACGGTTATTGGCGCATTTCGGCAGTTTTTCGCATTGCTCGATAACCGCTTTGGCGACTCCAATTTCAGCAAAATACTGTGACCATATGCTAAAAAGTGAATTCACTGTATTTTCAGCAAAATGGAATTGTCGAAATTCGCTGAAATGTTTAGAAACATGCAATTTCTGTTCTTTGTGAAAATAGTCTAAACAATAAGGAATATTGTGAGAGCCGTGACTAATAGCCAGACATTCTCACATTCATAACACTCCGTCTCGGAGGCTGGAGTTGCAGAGAGTGATTAAAGGGGCTGTAGGAGGAGGTCATTAAGTAAAAATATCTCATTTATCTCGGCAATCTGTTGACAACGCGTTTTGCGCATAACAAGCAGCGTTTATTTATTAGGCTTGGAGCAGATGTGGGACATACATTAAGCTCATTATGCATCCGCTCCTGCCTTCTCCTTCATGTGAAAACAGATAGAGATCTGTAACAGTTACCACAAAGGGTAAACAATATGGACCCGCCATGCATTGTGGGGGAGGACAAAAGCAGCCATGGGAAAAAAATAATGCAGGTTCTGTCAATGCAAAACCCATAAAACATTAAATCAAGAGCAGTTGGATACAATGTTGCATTAGTAAAGATATTTTTATGTCTTACATCTAGCGATGAGGAGATCCCAGTGTTTTCTCAACTATAATATCTCAGGTTGTAAGCGGCAATATCCTCCTGAGCTTGTTCTTAGATCTAGAATTACAGAATGGATCGAGGCTGTGACCATCATGTGCTTTTAAATGCATTAGTTACATAGTAACATGGGCTGAAAAATGTACCGGATTACATCAATTTCAACCTTTTTTTTATATATATCTACTACTGACGTTGATATACAAGAAAGTGGAAAAAAACCACCTGTGCCACAAACAAGATAAATGTATATATACATTTCTAGCCTTCATAATGGCAATGGGCTTTCTCCCGAGGAATGCACTGCTGTTACATATTTCCTATTAACCCCTTCAGTACTATGATTTATTTTATATAAATATATACGGGGCCTCAGAGGGATCTGATAACTTTATATAAATATATATGGGACCTCAAAAGGATCTGATAACTTTATATAAATATATACGGGGCCTCAGAGGGGTCTGATAACTTTATATAAATATATACGGGGCCTCAGAGGGGTCTGATAACCTTATATAAATATATACGGGCCTCAGAGGGATCTGATAACTTTATATAAATATATATGGGGCCTCAGAGGGATCTGATAACTTTATATAAATATATACGAGGCCTCAGAGGGATCTGATAACTTTATATAAATATATACGAGGCCTCAGAGGGATCTGATAACTTTATATAAATATATACGAGGCCTCAGCGGGATCTGATAACTTTATATAAATATATACGAGGCCTCAGAGGGGTCTGATAACTTTTTATAAATATATACAGGGCCTCAGAGGGATCTGATAACTTTATATAAATATATACGGGGCCTCAGAGGGATCTGATAACTTTATATAAATATATACGGGGCCTCAGAGGGATCTGATAACTTTATATAAATATATACGAGGCCTCAGAGGGATCTGATAACTTTATATAAATATATACGAGGCCTCAGAGGGATCTGATAACTTTATATAAATATATACAAGGCCTCAGAGGGGTCTGATAACTTTATATAATATATACGGGGCCTCAGAGGGATCTGATAACTTTATATAAATATATACGAGGCCTCAGAGGGGTCTGATAACTTTATATAAATATATACGGGGCCTCAGAGGGATCTGATAACTTTATATAAATATATACGAGGCCTCAGAGGGGTCTGATAACTTTATATAAATATATACGGGCCTCAGAGGGATCTGATAACTTTATATAAATATATATACGGGGCCTCAGAGGGATCTGATAACTTTATATAAATAGATACGGGCCTCAGAGGGATCGGATAACTTTATATAAATATATACGAGGCCTCAGAGGGATCTGATAACTTTATATAAATATATACGAGGCCTCAGAGGGGTCTGATAACTTTATATAAATATATAGGGGACCTCAAAAGGATCTGATAACTTTATATAAATATATACGGGGCCTCAGAGGGGGTCTGATAACTTTATATAAATATATGCGGGGCCTCAGAGGGGGTCTGATAACTTTATATAAATATATACGGGGCCTCAGAGGGGTCTGATAACTTTATATAAATATATACGGGCCTCAGATGGATCTGATAACTTTATATAAATATATACGGGCCTCAGAGGGGTCTGATAACTTTATATAAATATATACGGGGCCTCAGAGGGGTCTGATAACTTTATATAAATATATACGGGCCTCAGATGGATCTGATAACTTTATATAAATATATACGGGCCTCAGAGGGGTCTGATAACTTTAAATAAATATATATGGGGCCTCAGAGGGATCTGATAACTTTATATAAATATATACGGGGCCTCAGAGGAGTCTGATAACTTTATATAAATATACAGTTAGGTCCAGAAATATTGGGACGTCGACACAATTGTAACATCTTTGGCTCTATACACCACCACAATGGAGTTGGAATGAAACAAACACAATGTGCTTTAACTGCAGACTGTCAGCTTTAATTTGAGGGTATGTACATCCAACTCAGGTGAACGGTGTAGGACTTACAGCAGTTTGCAGATGTGCCTCCCACTTGTTAAGGGACCAAAAGTAATGGGACAATTGGCTTCTCAGCTGTTCCATGGCCAGGTGTGTGATATTCCCTCATTACCCCAATTACAATGTGCAGATAAAAGGCCCAGAGTTCATTTCAAGTGTGCTATTTGCATTTGGAATCTGTTGCTGTCAACTCTCAAGATGAGATCCAAAGAGCTGTCACTATCAGTGAAGCAAGCCATCATTAGGCTGAAGAAACAAAACAAACCCATCAGAGAGATAGCAAGAACATTAGGCGTGGCCAAAACAACTGTTTGGAACATTCTCAAAAAGAAGGAACGCACCGGTGAGCTCAGCAACACCAAAAGACCCGAGAGACCACGGAAAACAACTGTGGTGGATGACCGAAGAATTCTTTCCCTGGTGAAGAAAACACCCTTCACAACAGTTGGCCAGATCAAGAACACTCTCCAGGAGGTAGGTGTATGTGTGTCAAAGTCAACAATCAAGAGAAGACTTCACCAGAGTGAATACAGAGGGTTCACCACAAGATGTAAACCATTGGTGAGCCTCAAAAACATGAAGGCCAGATTAGAGTTTGCCAAACAACACCTAACAAAGCCTTCACAGTTCTGGAACAAGATCCTATGGACAGATGAGACCAAGATCTACTTGTACCAGAGTGATGGGAAGAGAAGAGTATGGAGAAGGAAAGGAACTGCTCATGATCCTAAGCATACCACCTCATCAGTGAAGCATGGTGGTGGTAGTGTCATGGCGTGGGCATGTATGGCTGCCAATGGAACTGGTTCTCTTGTATTTATTGATGATGTGACGCTGACAAAAGCAGCAGGATGAATTCTGAAGTGTTTCGGGCAATATTATCTGCTCACATTCAGCCAAATGCTGCAGAACTCATTGGACGGCGCTTCACAGTGCAGATGGACAATGACCCAAAGCATACTGCAAAAGCAAGCAAAGAGTTTTTGAAGGGACAGAAGTGGAATGTTATGCAATGGCCAAGTCAATCACCTGACCTGAATCCCATTGAGCAGCATTTCACTTGCTGAAGACAAAACTGAAGGGAAAATGCCCCAAGAACAAGCAGGAACTGAAGACAGTTGCAGTAGAGGCCTGGCAGAGCATCACCAGGGATGAAACCCAGCGTCTGGTGATGTCTATGCGTTCCAGACTTCAGGCTGTGATTGACTGCAAAGGATTTGTAACCAAGTATTAAGAAGGAAAAGTTTAGAAACATAGAAACATAGAAAAGTGTCGGCAGATAAGAACCTTTCGGCCCATCTAGTCTGCCAATTACATGGATACTTTACCTGGATTTATCTTTTGTTTAGGATAGCCTTATGCCTATCCCATGCTTGCTTAAATTCAATTACTGTTTTGGCCTCTACCACTTCTACTGGAAGACTGTTCCATTTATCCACCACCCTCTCAGTAAAATAATGCTTCCTGATGTTACTTTTAAACCTTTGCCCCTCTAATCTAAGACTATCAGGGTTATCCAAAGAGATTCGAAAAGTCACTGCACGTTCGGTGACTTTTCGTTCTCTTCAATTCGGTTCCTTTTGCCGATTGCATTTCGGTGACCCTGCGGTGTATTCAGCAAACACCACAGGGTCCCCGAATTGCAGGGAAAAGCCGCCGCAAACCCGGCGAAAACTAACCGAATGCACGCTGAAAACAAGCAAAAACATCTGGATTAACCTTCGAAGAAGCCGAACAGGAGCCGAACAGGAGCCGAATCACACAGAGCCGAAGCAGCTGTGACATAGACGAGGCAGTGAATAAATTAGCAAAACCATTTGTATGAATCTGGGAAAAAGAAACGCTGTTTGCAAAGAAACTACTAAGCGAAAATGTCTGAAATTTTCACAGGAGGTCCAGGGAATGATAATAAAGAGGGCTGTTACAGAAAAAAGAAGTAAACTGAAAAAAAAAAAAATCGGACTTTTAATTTTTTTTTAAAAAATTCAGAAAAATGCTTAAAGTATCCTAAAAAATCTATAAATAAAGAGACTTTTTGCTGCAGAATTTTACAATAAACGGTTTATTAGATATTGAATTAAAACAGGAATATTTTTAACATTGAAGCCTATGGGATTCGCCTGAATTAATCTGCCGCATGAAACCACCGAATGGCAGGACATTAGGGGAACCTTTCTCTGCTGGTTTGTGTTCTCTGAATAGCCAAAGCATTGCTTCTCTATGGGGATTTCACTGCCCTCGAACAGGCACCGAACAGGCACCGTATGTGCAGGCAATTCGCCAGGATTTGGCGAACTGCCTGCTCTCTGGATAGCCGAATGGCCAGGAAAGGTAACCGAACGCTGATTTTCAGCGTTCGGTTACCTTTCTCAAGCAATTCAAATCTCTTTGGATAACCCTGATTGACTACTTACCCTTAGATCCTCTAAAATAATGACCCCTAAATCCAAACCCTCAGATGTATCAAATATTCTATATTCAGCCCTTGGGTTTTTACGTCCCAGGTGCATTATCTTGCACTTATCCACATTAAAACTCAATTGCCACAGCTCCCACCATTTTTTTAGTTTACCTAAATCATTTGTCATTTGGCTGATCCCTCCAGGAACGACAACCCTGTTGCAAATCTTTGTGTCATCAGCAAAAAGACATACTTTTCCATTAATACCTTCTGCAATATCATTTGATTTATGATTATTATTCTGTCCCATTACCTTTGGTCCCTTAACAAGTGGGGGCACATCTGCAAACTGCTGTAAGTCCTACACCGTTCACCTGAGTTGGATGTACATACCCTCAAATTAAAGCTGACAGTCTGCAGTTAAAGCACATTGTGTTTGTTTCATTCCAACTCCATTGTGGTGGTGTATAGAGCCAAAGATGTTACAATTGTGTCCATGTCCCAATATTTCTGCACCTGACTGTATACGGGGCCATTATAAACCATTGGAAATCTATTCATTAACAGGACTATACACAGGACAAGGGGTCACCCATTTAGGCTGGGTTCACACCTAAGCGTTTTACAGCGCGTTCCTGCGCGCTGTAAAACGCTCAAACAGTGAAATACCATTATTCCCTATGTGGGCATATCCCACCTGGCCGTTTCTCAGCGCGCATGAACGCGCTGAGAAACGTCCTATGTCCAAAGAAGTGCGGGAGCTTCTTTGGAGCAGATATCAGCGCGTTCGCGGCCATAGAGTTTGACGTGAACGCGCGTTTGCGCGTTTTCCAATTCAAAAACGTACATTTTCTAACAGTGCGCGTGTGCGTTCTGCACATGCCAGGCACATGGCAGGAAGACACCACACCCCCGGGAAATTCAAACGCCGCTGTGTGAAGAGTGAAGATGGATGCTGATGCTGATGCTGGAGCTGGAGCTGGCGTAGGTCTGGGCGACGCGGAGCTGTTCATCCGTCTGGTGCATGGGAAACCATGCATCTATGACCAGCGGAGGAACGATTATAAAAACCGCACAGCGAGGCTGCGAGTATGGCAGGAGATCGGGGAGAAGTTGTGGGCGGATTGGAAGACTTGCAGCAACAGAGAACGTGATACGAGAGGTACATAAAACAAGAATACCCATGTGTGACCTAGGGGCAATAAATACCCATGTGTGACCTAGGGGCAATAAATACCCATTGTGGCCTAGGGGCAATAAATACCATTGTGGCCTAGGGGCAATAAATACCCATGCGTGGCCTAGGGGCAATAAATACCCATGTGTGACCTAGGGGCAATAAATACCCATGCGTGGCCTAGGGGCAATAAATACCCATGCGTGGCCTAGGGGCAATAAATACCCATGTGTGGCCTAGGGGCAATGAATACCCATGACAGCTGCTGTGGCCATGGCTATAAAAACCGGCGAAGCACACAGCGTGTATTCGTTCTTTTTTAAAAATACAAAAAGGTCTGAAATGCGTTATATACAAACAAATTTTATTAATCGAAACATAAACTTTTTAAACGAAGAAACAGGTTTTTTTTGCATACAATGGGCAAATACTGCTGCGTCCGAGCTGCTCCCGTACGATCCGATGTCTATGTACGTGAAGCAGTAATTTGCATCGGATTCCGCAAACAGGACAAAAGAAAAATATTTTTTATAATTGAAATTGAAAATTGCAGGTCTTGGCAAAAACGTCTGCAATCGCCATCCACTCCTCTTTGTTGGGTTTCTTCATAACGACATCATGAAGGATTTCCCATAGGGCACAGCATGTTTCCTGAATGATGTCACTAGCTGTTGATTGTCCGATCATGAAGGCATAGTGCGACTCACCAACGACTGTCCGGTTGCTAAATACCTATGAAATGCAGGAAAAAAAACAATTAGTTCATGCTTACATTTTGTTTCAACAGTCAATAACATGAAGCAGACGTGGAGGAGCATTAAGGATGCTTTCATACGCCACCGGCGTAAGGAGAAGGACTACCGGAGTGGCGCGGCTGCCAGTGCGCCATCGCGCTACATTCATGCGGACCAGCTGGAATTCCTCATACCATGCGTGGAAATGCGTAGGTAAGTCAAACCAATAACAATGTTTATGAGGGTCGTGGATATTGTTTTACAGAACATGTAAATAATAATATAATGCACCCACTAATGTATTATTTGCTATTGATAGCAGCCAGGCGGGAGAGGCAGGAGGACGACCATGAGGAGGAGGACACGGCCAGCCAAGATCCACAGCCATGCACCTCGTTCCAAATGTCGGAAACACAACCATCACCGGCACAAACACAGACACAGACAGAGACAGAGGCACCAACAACTTCTGTGCCAAGGTCTGCCACACCAGCCATGACACCTCCTGTACGGAGACGTACAATTTTAAGGGGCCGTCGACAGAGGACCCAGCGTGAGGACGACCGAGTGATCTGCGTCATGGAGGACCTGGTGCAGAATGTTCAGAAAATGTCCTGTGAGGCCCATTTCCTCCTCAGCTTGGAGGACAAAATGAAAAGGGTGCCTAGGAGTCAACAGACAGAGGTATGTGATGCCGTCACCCGTGCCCTCGACTCCTTCCTTCCACCTGAAGAACGCTCCTCCAACAACATACACAAGCTACAACACAAACACCTCTACATACCACACACCTGCACACACACACTCCTCTACCTACCACCTACTACCCACAAACACCCATGCACCACCCCCTGAAACATGGTACTCACCACACACACCCCCCTGAAACATGCTACTCACACACACACCCCCCTGAAACATGGTACTCACACACACACCCCCTGAAACATGCTACTCACACACACACCCCCCTGAAACATGGTACTCACACACACACCCCTGAAAACATGGTACTCACACACACCCCCTGAAACATGGTACTCACACACACCCCCCTGAAACATGGTACTCACACACACCCCCCTGAAACATGGTACTCACACACACAGCCCCTCTCAGATATCCCACACCCAGCTCTGGAAGGAGGGAGGAGATGCAGGGTGACGAGCATCACTATCAGAATTTATAATCTCTGTATCCCTTGGCACCTTTTTCATTTTCTTTACCTTGCTGAGGAGGGAAAATGCCTCGCCCGTTGGCTGTTTTGTGTTTGTTTAGGCAATATGTGGCGAACTGCCCTGCCATTACGTGGTTTAATTTTATAATTTAGGATAATATTTACCTTTTGTTCTACATATTTGTAAAATAAACCGTTCTTGGTTTAAAAAGCAACAGTAAAAGTCTCTTTATTTATTTTATTGACCGGCGGCTGCTCTGCGTTCTGATTGACTCGTGCTCAGGTTTCTCCGGTGTGTTCGGCGGGGTTAATCCAGATGTTTTTGCAGGGTTTGGGCAAGCAATTGCCAGGTTATGGGGTGAGTGTTCAGCAGGTTTGCGGCGGCTTTTCCCTGCACTACTTCGGCCCTGTGGCACTTGCTGAAACCACCGCAGGGTAGGTGAAGGGATCGCCGATCTGCTCCGTATTGGATGAAAAGTAACCAAACGTGCAGTGACGGCTTGATTCTCTTTGAATAACCCCGACAGCACATCGCACTGTATTATGTGTCTAGTGATGTTAGTTGACGTAATCAGCAATCTTTCCACCGGTGCAATGCTCTCACGCATGAAGGTGTCCTGCCGGTGCAAGATGGGGGACATCAAGTCCAGCAGCTCATCAAAACTATTGTAACATAAAATAAAAAAACAAAAAGGGGGAATTAATAGCAAATCAATCATATGGGACACAACAACAATAAAAGCAGGGTACATGTACTAACCTCTTTACCGTGTGTATTGCATAAACGTCTCCTCGTGTGCACGCAGAGTTGCAAACAACGCCCAGACCTGACCTCGTTGTCGGTCTGCAATGGTTGGATGCGCCCAGTAGCGTCGCCTGGCCATCGCCTGCCTCCTTCTCCTCAAGCGCAGATAGTGGAAAGCTGCGATTGTTGCAATGGTGCGTCTTGGGCAGATCTCCATTTTGCATCTTTGGTTCGTGCACAGGGAGGACTTTTTCATTGGTCGCCTCCGTAATTAAGACAGTAAATTTCCTATTGGACACCTCCGTAGTCAATCACAAAACGCGCGTACAACGCACGTTTCATTTTTGCAAAACGTGAAACGCAAGGAAAATGCCGGTGAAAAACACGCGTTAAAACGCGCGTATTAAAAACGCTTAGGTGTGAACCCAGCCTTAGACTGGACGAAAGGAAATTCAGCCTAAAGCATAGGAAGGGTTATTTTACGGTGAGATCAATAAAGCTGTGGAATTCTCTGCCTGTTGAGGTGGTTGGGTCAGAGACTGTACAGACTTTTAGAAAACGACTGGGTGACTTCCTGCAGACACAGAATATTAAGGGTTATAATATTTAATATGTGGGTAAAAGCTTCTTGATCCAAGGAGAAATCTGACGCCATCTGGGGGCAAGATGGAATGTTTCCCCAGTGTGTTGCATATTGGCGAGCGCTTCAGACAGGGTTTTTTTTGCTTCTTTTGGATCAACAGCAGTAGGTGATGTGTGAGAGGCTGAACCCGATGGACGCATGTCTTTTTTCAGCCTATGTAACTATCATCAAGTTAACTCGATCTGGATGTATTTTACAGGATTGCAAACAAATTTAATTTCCTAATGGGCTCCAAAATATGTCCCTAAAATGACATCAGACAGAGCACTGATGTTTGCTAAAAACTGCAGAAAAAGGTTAAGTCTGTGCGGAACTTTCCACCACAGTTTCAAATGCTATTCTTAAATCTACCAGCAGAGGGAGGTCTCTTATGTCAATTAGTGCATACAGGCTCTAAACCTCACTATAAATTACATTACACTAAAATGTTTGTGAAAGTGAGTGTGTGTGTGTATGTGTGTGTATCTGTGTATGTGTGTATGTGTGTGGTGATGATAATAGATAAGTGGTAATGTTGTAATTGTAGTTTCCCATAAACCAATGCTTCTTGCCAGTGGTTTTATGGAAAAACCACTGAGCAGTGAATGGGTTAAATCTCTTTTCATCATCACATGGACACCAAGACAAAGAGAGAATGAGGACAGGACCCTGAAAGAGCCATTAAATATCTGTATAAAATATATCTGCATCATTATATTCTGCTCCTTCACTGATATAAAACAGATTCCATTTTTTAGGCAATTTAATGCATTTTGCAGAGTCATGTTTTATAATAGAAATTACAGACATAAAAAATTGTTACCGTAATAAGAAGAGACATGAATCAAGATAAAAAATAAGACACAAATGAAACAATGCAATATTATAAAATATCTGGCACAAAACCATTACCGCGAACCCGGGTCTATATTAAACATTAGATTAATATTACATTCCAGGGTAATTAGACTAAACTCAGTATTAATATCTCATTATTGCATTCTGAAAAAAGATCCTCGCTGCCAGAGGAAAACAGAAGGAAATGCCCCGAAAAGGGACAGAAAATGCTTTAATTTAATGTCATTATAAATGACCATATTTTTAAGGTTTCCAGTGACAGACTCATTACAGTCCTTAAAAAATCACTTTATATTTTTTAAAAAGCTTTTTGGAATGTCTAAGAAAACATTTTGACCTTCGGGACACATACACGTGCAGCAAATCTATTGAATCAATGAGTTACTTCCTTTTAATATATATAATTTATGCAAAAAAATGCAAAGTGTTACCATCACCGCGTACCTAAAACTAAGAGCTAATAGATACATTAATATTTTAAACCGCGTGAAAGATATTTTAGATAAAAAGGAAAGATTAACACATTTTTCCTTAAAACAGTAAATAAACCATTGGTATTAAAACTATTTTGAAATTAAAGACTTTATCAAACAGTGAAAATGCTAAACCTTAACCCTTCACTACCAGTAGCTTTGTGTTGAAAAATTATAAAATGCAAAAATTGCATAGAGAATGTTCTTCCCAAATAGTTTAAATAATGTGGATTTGCTCATTTTTATTATTCTTGTATTGGTTTATCCTGCAGAGAAATCGTCTCACTGGGATGGAAAGGTTTAAACTCTAGATGGCGTCCCTTATCTGGCAAATTTAGTTTTGTTTCAGATCGATCCGTTACGTTTTATAGTTCATTTTGGCGCATTCGTTATGTTACTGTGATTCGTATTTTGGATCTATTTGTTATTTCAGGAGATTAGTAATTTGTATTTTGTGTTGATTCGTTTTTATTAGTTATTTCACTTTTAATTCATTATTTCAAAATATGAAACAGATTAATTAAATTACTTAGATTAGGGTAAAAAAAAAGGATACGTAATCCCCCTGTCTTGGGTGCTGAAACCTATTCAGCACCCAGGACAGCAGCTCCGTGGGGCTCCGGAGCAATAGATCCCACTGTCTTTGGTGCTAAAACCTATTCAGCACTGAGGACATCAGCTCTGCGTGGCTCCAGAGCAAAAGATCCCCTGTCTTTGGTGCTGAAACCTATTCAGCACCAAGGACAGCAGCTCCGCAGGGCTCCAGAGCAATAGATCACCCTGTATTTGGTGCTGAAACCTATTCAGCACTGAAGACAGCAGCTCTGTGCGGCTCTAGAGCAAAAGATCCCTGTCTTTGGTGCTGAAACCTATTCAGCACCAAGGACAGTAGCTCCACAGGACTCTGGAGCAATAGATCCCCCTGTCTTTGGTGCTGAAACCAATTCAGCACCGAGGACAGCAGCTCTGCAGGGCTCCAGAGCAAAAGATCCCCCTGTCTTTGGTGCTGAAACCTACTCAGCACCAAGGACAGCAGCTCCACGGGGCTCCGGAGCAATAGATCCCCCTGTCCTGAGTCTTGAAACCTATTCAGCACCAAGAAAGCAGGTCTGTGGTGCTCCGGAGCCCCGCTGTACTGCTGTCTTTGGTGTTGAATTGGTTTCAGCACCAAAGACTGCACCCACCAAACGCAGCAAGACTGAAGGAAAGGAAAATAAATCGCTTTGTTTGGCAAAGAAAAAAGTCTCGTCATTTTAAAATAATTAGGAATCCAGAAATTTCACAAAAAAAATTCAGAAAATTATAAAAAAATCTATACATGAAAAGGCTTTTTTTCTGCAAATAAAAAGAATAAACTGTTGAATAAATTTTTAATAAAAATGAGGATTTTTTTTTACATTGAAGCCTATGGGATTCACCTGTTTAAACCTGTCAAACTAAACCACCGAAAATCAGGGCATTTCACAGACATTTTGCTTTTTGGCATCTCTGGATAGATTAACCATTACTTGTCTATGGTGATTTCACTGCCGCCGAACTGCACCGAACGGCACCATGGTGCTGTCCATGGCCTGTGGTGCTGACTACAACAGACGTGGTGCTGCTGAATCTTTGAAACGAAATAGCGAATCGATTCGTAGAAACAGAATCAATTCATTATATTCCCTTTAGTTTTCGTTCTGTTTTGGACAGAACCGATTCGTTATTTCAGGCTTGCATCCGTACAACAAATCGATAAATTTCGTCCAAATTGCGAAATGCACATCTCTAGTAACATGCTGTATGTATGTATGTTGTCTGAAATATTGCAGAGAATGGGTCACGTCTTGCTTGTGAAACGTTTCTTCATGCTCTTTCCTACATTTCCTAAATACTGAAAGGTTAAATAAAAAAACGGTATTTTACGAATTAATGAACTAAATATTTTCCACAAAAACACAGTTTGCCACAAAACGGCTGCTTAACCCCGTCCGTCTGATGGATTAAATACTAGGCTTGTGCACCGATTTTTTTTACGGTTCGATTTGTTCGGATGTTTAAAATTTTCGATTCGGCTCGTTTCGACCGATTTCTGTTTCGATTCGGTTCGGTTCGGCTCGTTTTTCGTGTACATTTTTTTTTCGGGTCTACCATATTTCGTGTTTTCGGGTCACTTTGCTCGTTTTTTGTATCGACTTTTTGGAAATTTCAGAAATTTTCGTTTTTTCAGAACTTCTGTTCTCCTCGTTTCAAAGTGTCTACGATAATTCTGGCGATTCTATCGTGTTTTTTTTATTAAATAAAGATCCTTTTTTTCTTATGAATATACATTTCACAACTTTATTTAATCATATTAAAATGGTATGAAAGCCAAGGAACAAAAAAAATGAACAAAACGATTTAAAAAACGCTAAACTGACCCGAATGCCACAAGAAACAAGTGATACGCATTTACAAATACAGAATTTACAGAATCAGCGATATAACCGATAATAGTTAAATATACGATGTCCAGAATTACCGAAATGGAACCGAAATCACGAATGGAACCGAAATCATGAATAGAGCAAAAATAAATTTCGATTTGACACATTTCAAGTCCATTCGAAAAATCGGAAAATTTTTCGTTTCGTCTCGGAAAACTTTTCGGATCTATCGGTTTTCGGGTCCAACCCAATTCGGAAATTCGGCCGAATCCGAAGACACGAATCGGGAAATTTCGTGAAAATTCCGAAATTCCGAAACGCACATCCCTATTAAATACATAAGTGAATTGCTTTCAGGATAGTCTTGGTAAATGTAATTGTTTTCCAGGCGCCATCATTCTTTCAGTCTTCACTTCCAAGTCCTTCTTGACTTTGGACCACTTTGACCTCGTCGGAATGTTCTGAGGAGTTTCGATAACATTTTGTTCATTAATCTCAATGAAAAAGAGAAGCAGATTTTCTCAGCGATGGAACAATGTGTCTCCAGAAAGCTCTGGATCGCTCGGGTAATTTATTCCAATGCGTTATTCTGCAAACACTTGTGGGCGCCCTTAAAGATAAGTGCATAGAGACATCAGCCTGCGCTGCTTTATTTGTGTCTGCGCGGGGGATCTTATCGATGAGCTTTACATAAATCATTTAACACTGAAATACGTATTTATTTATTTCTAATCCCATTATGCGACAGGACTAGAATTTATTTCCTACGCTTAACCATGGAAGAACCCAGGATCTCGTTTCACAGAAGGTCAAACGATTATATATATATTATAAAATACTTTTTTTAACAAAGTTTACTTGTTACAATGTATGTTGAATGTTAAATGCTTTGGTCGTATCATAGACCGAGTTATTCACAGAGACCCGAAATTCCACCGGAACTTCAGCGCTCAATCGTTCCCCACACTTCAGGGAATCAAATTCCTCGACCCTGCAGTGAATTCAGCATTCACCGCAGGGTCCCCGGAGTGCAAGAAAAACCCGCCGAACGCATCCGAAATACCGCCGCAAAACCACCAGATCAAAAGCAAGAAACGCTGAAAAAAAGCCGAACGCACCGGAAAAAAGCCGACGATCCGTCGCAAAGCAGCTGAACAAAACACGAACAGAGCGCCGACCAGCCGACAGAAAAAGCAGACAAGCCGACGAACGGGTTAAAAAAAAATCGACTGAAAGTGTCAAATTTGAAACGCGGTTTGGAAAAAAACTACTAGACAAAAAAGCCTGGAATTAACATATAAGATCCTTTGGTGTGATAATAAAAAGGGCTGTTACAGAAAAAAAACGTGGTGGAAAAAATCACAAAAAATACCTAATAAATCCTAAAACTAAAAATAAATACAGAGCCTTTTTGCTGCAAATTAAAATAATAAACGGTTTAATAGATATTGGATAAAAACGGGAATATTTTAAACATGTTTAACATATGTATTTTTAACATACATATGCATCTCTCCCCAAACATCAGACACCACTTAATAGCAGTTGTAGCTCAATTTGGTAGTAGATGGCACCACCTACTGGCCGAATAGGTTATTACATTAAGAAATACACTAGGAATATGCCCAATTATTTCTTACTGTATAATTAACTTAAAATGATTTTTCTACAAACCACTGGATCCTGACAATGTTTCTTTGGGAAAATCACAGAATTGCAGCACTTTTTCTCATGATCCATAACAATGTATAAAAAAATCCAGGTCTCTCATTATCTCAAATATCTCCCCAAAACTCACCATTTAACCCCTTCACTACCAAGTGATTTTCCAAAAAAACACTCTTAGAATTCATAATATTTTGTAAAATAATTTTTAATTAATTATGCATGAAGAAATATTTGAGCTTATTCCCATTGTATTTCTTACTGTAATAACCTATTTTTCCAGTAGATGGCGCCATCTGCTGTCAAAATGAGTTACAGTTGTTTGAGCTACAGCTCTATTTTCTTCTTTTTTTTCCCTGCATCGGCTGCTGAAAGCTCGTTGTAAGGGCGTCATCGGACGATTTTACACAGTTTTAGCTCTTTTGACATTATGCCCCAGGGCTAAAACTTTGGGGGCACCTTCTGCAACCCAAAAGCAAACAAAATTAGTTTGCTGCAATTGAATTTCATTTGCTTTTGGGCTGCAGATCAGCAGAGCGAGATGTTTAATAAACCGTTTATTTTGATGGATGGTGCCTTTAAAGCATGAGATAGCTTGATCTCGGTAGTGAAGGGGTTAATTGTCATTTCTGCTCGTACAAAGAGACCTGCAGGTTTAATGTCATTTCAATAAAAGTCATTTTCTGCCATTTTTTTCGAAATTTACTCGTTTTGCTTGTGAAAACTTTGTTCGTTTCACATAACGACTGTCGATAAATCATACGGACGTGCAGATGAAAATGTGATTTTTATTGCTATTAACTTCCCTTGTTTGCTTGAAGTTTTACAAGCGTTTTAATCCCCAGACTGCACTTCTGTTACTTGGCTGCTGCCAGGCTGCTGATATGTATTAACCTGAAGGCTGGATTTACAGTGGCACATGTCAGAAAGCTCCATTAACCCCTTCACTGCTGAGCCATTTCACATCTTAAAAAAACTCATTTTTTTTGTATTATTATTTTTTTACTTTACTTTAAACATGGTCATGTTTGATACCGATGGAAAGGCCATGCTCTGGCCTTTCTAATGATACCAAACATGACCCTGCTAACTGACAACAGTCGGGAGATATTGGGGTTCAAACAAACCCCTATCTTTCCTTAGGAGTCAATGAGGACGTTCCCCACACGTCCTCAGCAGTGAAAGGGTTAAACGCTGCCCCAGCACGGTGAGGTCTTTATCGTTAGAAATGGTCTATAAAGCAAGCACCGAGTAAAAGGAGGAGGGTAGTGATGAGCCGAACACCCCCGAGTTCGGTTCGCATTTGAACTCGAACAATTTCAAAAGTTCGGGTTCGAACGCGAACACGATTCGAACTCAATGCAAGTCATGGGAATCGAAAGTTCGGTTTTTAGAGTGCCCTCCAAGAGGGCATAAATGCAAGATGTTTGCCATAAAAGGTGTATGGGGGTCCAGGTAGTGCCTTGGGGACAGGAAACAAGGACAAAAAGTTTTAAAAAAAAACGTTTTTAAAGGGACAGTGAGTTTTCCATGAAATAAGGGTTAAAAATAAAAATGAAAAATTCCTTCAAATATCGTGCCTAGGAGGTCCCCATAACCTGCCCGTGATGTGGCGGATTTGTAGGATATATAGAAACATTTAATAACAAAATAAATTACGTTTCAAATGACGGTAAATGGTTTTCCTTTAATCTATTCATAAAAAACTGCTTGGGGCGGCAGTCTGTATGAAAAGAGGAGACGTTTAGGACACGCAGAACAAGTTTAGTGATTTTTTGGCTAAATTATGGTGAAACTTATGCAGGCTTTGGATGAAAGTAACAATAGGTGCTTTAAAATTGGGCCTTTAGTGTCGGCAACAGTGCCGTCACACCGTAACCCCTCTGTGGTATTGTGGAAGAGTGCAGGGTTGGACCATGCGGTCAAATATTAAAATGATATGAATCTGGTAAAGGCGTCAGTGCACCCAAATATTGTGCCTTTGGTGGCAGCAAGTGCCTTCACACCGTAACCCCTCTGTGGTTTTATGGAAGAGTGCAGCGGTGGACCCTGCGGTCCAATATTAAAATTATATGAATCTGGTATAGGCGTCAGTGGCAGTGCACCCAAATATTGTGCCTTTGGTGGCAGCAAGTGCCTTCACACCGTAACCCCTTTGTGGTATTGTGGAAGAGTGCAGTGGTGGGGGTTTTGTGAATGCAGAAGAGATCTCCGATCTATTCCGTTACGTCAGCATCAGGGGATTGATAGCTGCTGATCCAGGACTGATTCATTTTTATAAATGTCAGCCGGTCTACCGAGTCGGTGGACAGACGCACTCTTTTGTCTGTGACAAAACTTCCAGCGGCACTGAACGTCCTTTCAGAACGCACGTTGGATGAAGGGCAACCTAGTAGCTACATAGCATATTAGCTAAGTTCTGGCCAGTGATCCAATCTCAACACCCAGTAAGCCAAAAATAACAAAAACTGTACTTTTTTCATTGAAACCTATAGGATTATTTAAACCTGTCAAACTGAAGAACCGAAAATCTGGGCATTTCCCCAAATCTTCGGTGCAGTTCGCCATTCTCTGAATAGATTAACCATTACTTCCCTATGGGAAGGCAGCAGTGAAATACGGTGCCTGTTCAGTGGCAGTGAAATGCGGTGCTGTTCGGCGGCAGTGAAATGCAGTGCTGTTCGGCGGCAGTGAAATACGGTGCTGTTCGGCTGCAGTGAAATGCAGTGCTGTTCGGCGGCAGTGAAATATGGTGCTGTTCGGCGGCAGTGAAATGCAGTGCTGTTCGGCAGCAGTGAAATACGGTGCTGTTCGGCGGCAGTGAAATCCCCCATAGAGAAGCAATGGTTAATCTTTTCACATTGAACAGCAGAGAAATGTCAGTGAAATGCCCTGATGTTCAGTGGTTTCATTCGACAGGTTTAATCAGGCGAATCCCATAGGTTTCAATGTTAAAAATATTCCCATTTTAATTCAATTTTTTCTTTTTTCTGTAACAGACCTTTTTATTATCATTTATTGGATTTTATATGAAAATTCCAGGCATTTTCGTTTTGTAGTTTTTTTGCAAAAGCGTTTCAATTTTCACACTTTCAATTTTTTTATTTTTTCCCCCCATTCGTCAGCTTGTTGGCTTTTTCTGGCGGCTGGTTTGTGCTGCATTTGACAACTCGTACGCTTTTTCCGACGTGTTCGGTGCAGATTTTGCGGCAGTTCTGGTGGGTTTTTGGCGTTTTTTTCGGCGGGTGTTCGGCAGGCTTGCAGCGGGTTTTCATCAGGTTTTCCCTGCACTACAGGGACCCTACAGTGAATGCTGAATACACCGCAGGGTGGTGAACCTTTATTCCCCGAAGTGCAGGGAAGTGCGGGGAACGAGAGAGCCGGAAATGTTGGCGACGTTTCACTGCTCTCTGAGTAACCCCCATTGTTTAATATACAGCTACTGTAACTTTTTGTTTTGTACGATGTTATATTCTGCCTGCGCGACACTTTATAGATTTGATAAATATATTTGTCCGGTTAAGGCTGGGGTCAGACCAGCGCACTTCTAAAGTGCGTTCTGGCGCACTTAATCACAGCCGCAGTAGCAGCAAATGACGGACAATGACGGCCAATATACGAAGTACGGTCGCACGAAAGTCCGGCTGCGCAACGCAAGTGGAATTTGAATGCATTATTTCGGGAACGCAGAACCGCTAGTACTGACGTACAGAATGTGCTGCGTCCGCTAGCGGCGTGTGTGCGTGATTTGGAGACGTCAGACCCTGCTCATGTCCGGCCAACATAACGTCCAGACACCCAAAGTTTCCTGGTTTGGATCCGTAAAAAATCACGCACAAAAATTGCGCATCGTATGACCGTTTTCGCGCATTCCGTGAAAAAATACGGCGTCGGCAATGCATTCGGACGCACTTTTTGACATTCGCGTGTAAAAATGCTTTGGTTTGACCCCAGCCTTAGTCCTGCGTTTAGTAAAGCGCAGCAGAGTCAGTGTTTATGATTCTGATCCCTGTTCTTTTACTATATGGTTTATGCTTATGTTGTCAGTAGGGATGAGCCCGAACCCGAACTTCCCATTTGTTCGGGTCCGAACCCGAACCCGAACCCCCATGCAAGTCAATGGGGCTGAAAATTCTGTTTTTTAGAGTGCCCTCCAAGAGGGCCTATATGCTAGATATTTGCCATAAAAGGTGTATGGGGGTCCGGGTAGTGCCCTGGGGGACAGGAAACAAGGACAAAAAGTAAAAAAAAAAAAACGTTTTTAAAGGGACAGTGAGTTTTCCATGAAATAAGGGTTAAAAATAAAACCGAAAAATTCCTTCAAATATCGTGCCTAGGAGGTCCCCATAACCTGCCCGTGAAGTGGCGGATTTCTAGGATGTATAGAAATATGTAAAAACTAGGGATGTGCGTTTCGGGTTTCGGGTTTCGGAATTTCCACTAAATTTCCCGATTCGTGTCTTCGGATTCGGCCGAATTTCCGAATCGGATCGGACCCGAAAACCGATAGATCCGAAAAGTTTTCCGAGCCGAAACGAAATATTTTCGGAGTTTTCAAATGGACTTGAAATGTGTCAAATCAAAATTTATTTTCGCTCTATTCGTGATCTCGGTTCCATTTCGGTAATTCTGGACATCGTATATTTAACTATTATCGGTTATATCGCTGATTCTGTAAATTTTGTATTTGTAAATGCGTATTTTTGATCACTATTTTTCCGTTTTAAAACCTTTTGTTCTGTTTTTATTTTTAAGTCAGACCATTTGGGTCAGTTTAGCGTTTTTTAAATCGTTTTGTTCATTTTTTTTGTTCCTTGGCTTTCATACCATTTTAATATGAATATACATTTCACAACTTTATTTAATCATAAGAAAAAAGGATCTTTATTTAATAAAAAAAAAACGATAGAATCGCCAGAATTATCGTATCGACAGAATGAATTATCGGATCCGAAAAACAAACCAAAAGTTTATTATAAAAAAATATATAAAGTATAAAAAAAGTAAACCATAGTAGTTTACATCAAAACGAATAGAGTTAGACACTTTGAAACGAGGAGAACAGACGTTCCGAAAAAAACAAAAATTTCCGAGATCACGAGAGCAAAGTGACTCGAAAACACGAAAAATGGTCGATATTCCGAAAAAAAAAATGTACACGAAAAACGAGCCAAACCGAACCGAATAGAAACAGAAATCGGTCGAAACGAGTCGAATCAAAAATTTTAAACATCCGAACGAATTGAACCGAAAAAAAAATCGGTGCACAAGCCTAGTAAAAACCAAACAATGACATTTCAAATGACGGTAAATGCTTTTCCTTTAATCTATCCATAAACAACTGCTTGGGGCGGCAGTCTGTATGAAAAGAGGAGACATTTTCGGACATGCAGAAAAAGTTTACTGATTTTTTGGCGGTGAAAAGCAGGAGAATGACTGGAGAATGG